>JABEVY010000494.1:0-30759 GCA_013364935.1 Fusarium anthophilum
ACTAAATAGAGGAAAGACTGTCCAAGTTATTTTATCATCCTTGACATTCTGTCACATTAGGCTAACATGATCTCAACAGACGAAAACAACCACGACACTCTTTTCTGTCTACTAACCGATATCCAAAAACCCTCCCTCTATGGTACCTAGGTAAGGTACCTTTACTTACACGAATCTACAACAGTCCCGGGTTTCATGCCAAAAAGCATCTTGAAGATGAGGCACAGAATTGGAGATGTGGCCTCATGTATTTTAACCTTCATAAACCATATTGTCTGATTGCAACAATGGTCATGCAACCGCTTTTGAACGTCATTAAAAGCAGTGCGTGCTGACTCTACAGCGATAATAAACCTGTCTGAAGAATATGCCCCCATTGTCCCTGTCGTTGTTGGGCAAGGTCTGCAGCTGTCCTACCTTGGTAGTCTCGCAACCCACGAATGTCCCTTTCTCTATTCACCGACAGGCGGCCAACCCCTGTCGCCTCAGCCACAGAGCGAGCATATTCTGGAAAAGAAGACTCCGGGATCGTGGAACAAAGCCAAAGCAAAAGCCATAGCGATTCCTCCTGTGAGTTTTCGATCGCAAGGTGTAGCCCGTTCTTCATGTCTCCCAGAGGGTCCTGGTAGGTTACAAGGGCTGTGAGATCTTCAATACCAGCACCAGCGTCTCGGAGAAGCTCAACAACGCCGCCAACATCACCCTCCGCGCACATGACATGGAGCGCGCGAGCTGGTCGTGCCTCGGGGTTACTCTCAAGATATGCTTCTTCGGTGATGGATGGAAGAATATCTAGGTTTTCCTGAATGCCGCCTTCATTCGTATATCTTGTGAATATTGCGGTACCCGGGGGTGTCGAGAGGAAAGTGTTTGTCACCGAAGGGCCCCCTTCATTGACAGGAAGGTATGCGGTGCAGCTGGGACACTTGAGGG
The DNA here is from genome assembly GCA_013364935.1 of Fusarium anthophilum. Lineage (NCBI taxonomy): Eukaryota > Fungi > Ascomycota > Sordariomycetes > Hypocreales > Nectriaceae > Fusarium > Fusarium anthophilum. The sequence continues at coordinate 934 of JABEVY010000494.1, forward strand.
ACAGGGCTACATCTGAAGACTGATCAAGCAAGCATTGCCTATTCAAGATTAAGTGAGCTATTATACTCGGGCGAAGAGGTGTAAAGCAAACCGGGTTCTCAAATAAGACTTACCAATGAAAGTGACATCCACAAGGGAGCTCAAGATCATCGGGCACGGATGACTCTGAAGTGCTGGGGCCTGCTGCCCCGGCCTCGTCATCTACATCTTCTTCAGGATCCAGACGCAGCACCAACGTCTCTTCACAAACTTTGCAGAGAGCCATCTTTGTACCAAAAGAGAGTGGCTGGCTGGCTGGCTGTAAACTGATAGGGAGAGACACAGCAAGGGGTGGTGAGAAATTCTATAAGTCCCAAGGCGGTAGCTTTTTACTGTACTCTTTTTTCAAGTTAGGTATCCACCGTTTAGTTACCATCCAATGCCCTCCACTTGCTCGGCCTGACGCAACGGAGTGGGGCTTTGCTAAGAAGAAAATCGCCCAACTTGTGGTTGGAAGTTTGGAACTGAGGTAGAAGCCTTGACCTGCAACAGTGACAGCTCCCTGACCAAATACTGGTAGGCTCGGGCTGTTGACACATAGCTAAGGTACCTACCTATAGGTAGGTCTGTAAGTTACCTTACCTAGTAGGCTGAACACAGCAGTCAGGTACTACATAGATGGACCTATCTAGAGGTACCTGTAACAAGAGCAAGCATTATCAATCACTAGGTAAGGTACCTATCATTAGGCTTCATAAAACAGCGTTTTTCAACAGGCAGTGAATTACAAGCGGGCATTTAGCTGCCTTGCATTACTAAGGGAGATATTGCCTGGTACAATACCTAGGCTACTAGGCCAGCAGGCAACGACTAATTCTCCACGTCATGTGTTGTGTGCTTAGGCCTGCTGTCGTAAGTGATTGCGAATACCAACACAACCTGGAGGCCTTGAGGTACTAAATGCCTCTGAATGATACCTTAGGTACTAAGTGAACTACCCTAGGTAAAGTTGGAATAATAGAAATTGGAGCGCTGCACTGCCATCTCGAATGGCCGACATTACATCACCGCTTAGCAGGCCACCAGGTATGAGAGACTCTTGGCAGGGAAGCTCCCCGCAGTGACGTGGCGTGAAAGTACTTCGGTTTATGGCATAAGTATAACTATCGCTGGCGAGCCCCCCGTAGGTACATACATTACAGTCGGATAGTACTTGATCGACATCATCATCTAGGTACCTCCTTCATTTAGGTAGACTAGGATCTCCCCCACTCACTTAACCTACGCCGCCTAAAGACTGTCTCTCTCCTTTCAGGTGCCCAATTCTCGCATCATCTTTTTCCTCAACCCATGAGAGGAGAGCCCACGAATACCTCCCTGCGCTCGAGAACTGCCTCACCTCTCTGGTGATTTCGGATTCTCAATAGCATACCACGCCCTCGCTTGCTCAGCTGTCCAACTGCATAGGTGCCCTCCTGGAGCACCCCGCCCTCCCCCGCCATGAACGTTTTGAAACTTCAGAGGTCGGTCGCACCGGAACTCGCGGGCTTCATCGCGAAGCTGACTATGTTTTAATAGGAAGTTTCCTCAATTCCAACAGAACGAAATCTTCAGCTTGTCCGATGCCTTTCAGCGGCTTGACGTCGACGATAGAGGATACCTTGACGAAGCTACCGCTATCAAGGCAACCCAGCAGAGCGAAAATCAGCCCTACGATGTTGTGCGCCAGGCTCTGAAAGAAGTCGAGCTTGACTCTTCGCGACGCGTTGAGCTCGAGGATTATGTTAGCGTACGTTCCGAATGCTCGCATTTGCCCTTCTACATATACTAACCTATACCGCGCCAGCTCGTTGCCAAGCTTCGCGATTCATCGCCCGCTCAGAAGCGCATGTCCACGGGACCAACTCCTCCCTCTGCAGCTGGCGGTGTTGTCGCGCAACGTACTGGAGGCCATGCTTCCAAGGGTAGCGTGAGCGGAAAGATCCAGGTCCAGGGCTCTAATGCCAACATCACCCACACCATTAATGAGGATGAACGCACCGAATTTACCCGTCACATCAATGCCGTGCTGGCTGGCGATGCTGATATTGATAGCCGCCTCCCCTTCCCCACCGACACTTTCGAAATGTTCGACGAGTGCAAGGATGGCTTGGTTCTAGCCAAGCTCATCAACGACAGCGTTCCCGATACAATTGATGAGCGTGTCCTTAACATACCCGGCAGGAAGATCAAGAACCTCAATGCTTTCCACATGAGTGAGAACAACAACATTGTTATCGAGTCTGCCAAAGGTATTGGCTGTTCTGTTGTTAACATTGGTGCTGGTGATATCATTGAGGTTCGAGAACATCTTATTTTGGGTCTCATCTGGCAGATCATTCGACGAGGATTGCTAGGAAAGATCGATATCAAGCTCCATCCTGAACTGTATCGACTGCTTGATGAGGACGAGACACTTGAGCAGTTTCTCCGCTTGCCCCCTGAGCAAATTCTCCTCCGATGGTTCAATTACCATCTGAAAGCTGCTAATTGGCCCCGCACGTAAGTTTTGTCTGGCATGGTTTGTCTTTCGTGAGACTAACCATTCTTAGCGTCAAGAACTTCTCCTCTGATGTTAAGGATGGTGAAAACTATTCGGTTCTGTTGGCGCAAATTGGTCCCGAGTATGGCGTTACCCGTGCGCCTTTACAAAAGCAGGATCTGCATGAGCGAGCTGAGGCGGTCCTACAAGAAGCAGATAAGCTCGGATGCCGCAAATTCTTGACACCAAAGTCACTCGTCGCCGGTAACCCCAAGCTTAACCTAGCATTCGTCGCCAATCTATTCAACAACCACCCCGCCCTCGACCCCATCACTGAGGAAGAGAAACTCGAGGTTGAAGATTTCGATGCGGAGGGCGAACGCGAGGCTCGAGTCTTTACACTGTGGCTTAACAGCCTGGACGTCCAACCTGCAGTTGTCTCGTTCTTTGATGACCTTAGGGATGGCAGTATCCTCCTTCAGGCTTACGAGAAGGTCATCCCGGGCTCTGTCAACCCCCGTCACGTCAACAAGAGACCAGCGCATGGAGGTGAGATGTCGAGATTCAAGGCCGTCGAGAACACCAATTACGCGATTGAGCTTGGAAAGCAAAATGGATTCTCGCTAGTTGGCATCCAAGGCGCTGACATTACTGACGGGCAAAGGACCTTGACTCTGGGTCTTGTGTGGCAACTCATGCGCAAGGACATCACCGTTACTCTATCTTCACTAGCTCAGAAGCTGGGCAAGCGAGAAATCACCGACTCTGAGATGGTACGATGGGCAAACGATATGTCACGAAAGGGCGGCAGGAATTCTTCCATTCGCTCTTTCAAGGATCCTTCAATCGGATCTGGCATCTTCCTTTTGGATGTTCTGAATGGAATGAAGAGCAGCTATGTTGATTACGATCTTGTCACATCTGGGCAGACTGACGAGGATGCTTACTTGAACGCCAAGTTGAGTATCAGCATTGCTCGAAAGCTCGGCGCGACTATTTGGCTGGTTCCCGAAGATATCTGCCAAGTCCGCAGCCGCCTCATCACCACCTTCATTGGTAAGTTCTACCGTAAAAGAGCTCTCAAGTACAATATGCTAATGCGACTGTTAGGTTCCCTTATGGCTACCCACGAAAGGATGTAGATCTAGGTTGGGACTTGTTTGGCGATGGCGCGATTGAGGAGGTGGTTATTTGTATGCAGGAATATTCGATATTTTCTAAAAGCTTTGGTTTGGTTCCAACAACCATCATATTGCCAATCCAGTGCCATTCGTCATTCCGATAGATGTGATCATCCGCTGTATTATGGCCGGTCTAGGTGATGAGGATTTTGCTCGGGAATAGAGATCAATGCGACATTTCTCATTATTATTGCCGGCTGAAGTCCTCTCTCAGAGGATCAAATACAAGCTACACAACAGACTTGGTCCTGTAAAAATACCCAACCAAAAGATCAAGTTACCTAGTGTCTTGCGCCCACGCAACCACTTGGTGCGGCTCAGCCTTACTAACTGTGAACCAGTCAGTCAGTAGTCAATCCAAGGTTCGGGTCACAAAAACTCACTGGTAGTTGGCACATCTGGAGGAACAGAAGATAGCCTCTCAGCTTCTTAAACAGACACCACATGACCAATTCGTGGACACAGGCTGAAAGAAAGAATGTAATCAGTGTGGCTGTATGCTTGTTGACCTTCAGAGATGATATAGAGCTATGATAGACGTGGCGGAGAAGAAAGACGTGAACAGGTCGATTCCAGTCCCGGGCGAACTGATCCCAGGAGACTATTGAGCAGATATCAGCTACATACTACTTACATTACTGAGAACAAATAGCGAATGACTTACCGCTGTTCCACCACGCATCATAAAAGTTTCGATCGGCGAAATATGTCAACTCGGCCAGGATATTCAGGATAGTTTCCCATATGAGATACCAGACAAGCTATGTTGTGTTAGAATCAATCACAGATAGCGAGGATTTCTGTCTGCTCACCAGATACTCCATCATAAAAGGGAAGATGAGATCGAGAAGGAACCCTGGAAACTCCTGAAATCTCCCAGCCAGTGGTACGCCATTCTCCTTCATCTCAATGGTCTTCATGACGACGGGATCTGAGTTTCCGTTAGCATGGCAAATGGGAGTTTCTAGAGGAAGGCAACCGACAAATAGAGTGCTGTGAGACCTGAACCATCACAAATAGAACCCCAAACATTGCAGTAAACTTCTCCAATACGTACGACCAGTCGATAGAGTCGGATCGTGGGTATTCTATTTCATAAACAAGAGTTGGCAGAGGGATCCATTTGTAGTGATCGATAAAAGACAGGTTGTTGGGGTAAGCTTTGCCTACGGTGGCTGATGTTCCCTTGAGTTCATCGGTCATTGCATCCACCTCCCACTTCATGATGCGCTCAAAGAGAGCAACTTGCTCGTCGTCCAAGGGCTGGTGAGAAGCAATGGCTCGTGAAATCTTGTCTATATCACTTTCTTCCTGGCCGGGTTGCGCAGAGATGGACTTCCGGCGCTCTTCAGCGGAAGGGGTAACACTAAGATGTTGTGTTGAGATGGCTGATGCCGGGGGTTCAGTCTGCGATGGGGTCATAGCTGGATCAACTAGGTCTAGTTGCCTAAGCTTCTTCATTATCTTGGCACGCTGTTTATAGACTGTTGACAAGTGACCGTTGTAGAAGGCGTAGGAGTGTTGCTTCATCAGCATGACGATGCCATGAAGCACAAAAAACACAGTATGAGTCCATGGCCAGTCACGCCAGAGAGTCAGGCCAACAACGCCGGCCAGAAAGGCCGTTTGCCACATCTGAGAATATCCATGAGCTTCATTCCCAGGCTCTTGTATGACAATTGTAACTTACATTCTGTATAACCCATCCAGCACCATCCCAGTTGAGGTAGTTGGCAGATACAAGCCGTTGAATCATCCAAGTCACCGCTGTGAGGGCACACATGATACCATCCGAGAGAAGAAGGACGACAACTTTGGCACAGTCAGTCTCGCGAACCCGGAAAGAAAAAGTGTTAAGGCCATATCATACCATCTCGATGGAACATAGTCTGCACGATTTCGTTGGTCCCCAGGGGGTTTCCATAGACTTGCCAGTTCTGGACCGAGATTTTGAAGACGAAAAGAGTAACGGCGAGCCAAAATAATGTATAAAACCCATGAAAAGGGCTGTTCGACGCTGATGGGCTATGACGGTCAAAGGCTGAGAATTGGCTAGTGAAGACAAGATCGGCAAACTTTCGCCGTCTCTGTTTTGGACCGGTCGATTCTTGTGACCACTCTGAGCTAGTTTTAAGCAGCCGTTGCAGGCTATTGTCCTCATCTAGAACAAGATGGATACCTGAGTCACGACGCTTGAAGCGCAACCCAGGCTCTTGTTGCAGTTTTTCAAAATCAGAGCCAGACAGGGATATGGTTTCTGGTCGAGGCCGGGGATACCGATGCCGGACACCTGATGGCTCTGTCAGGGTCGGTCGAACATTCTCATCGTAATCCTCTTCACTCGGTGTTTCAGAGCCAAGTCCTGGGCTGGGCCCGTCAATTGTCATACCAGCGGCTCGTAGAGCTTCCCCGAGTGATCTCGGTGCTGGTCGTTGGGCTTCCGGGGCCGGCTGCCCGGTACTGCGGCCGGAAAGCGGGGACCTTCCCGGGGCAGTTGAGGATACCATTGGGTTGATAATGATAAGTAAGGCAGGCTGAGGATAGTTTAGATAGACGATCCGAGTTATTGTCGAAATAGATAGGCCGGTCAAGTAATTGCAGTCCTGATAATGTCCTCCTTCGTCGGTCTAGGGAAGGCTGTAAAAACTCTAATAGATCAACTGTATATTCAGTGTTCTCTGGGAGACAAATCAATATATGGAACTATGGGAGAGCTATCAAAGAGAAGTAACTGCGGCCTTTTAAGATAGCTGTCAAATGAGTTCGTGCATTGATATGATCGGATGTCACGGGCTGAAGATCAAAAGACACAGCCGGCATTTGACAACGCGCGGATGCCGACCGTTCATTATTTGTTGATGAGTCCGAGGTTGCCGTTGATAAGGGAAAGCTGGAAAGCAATCATGCTTATTATCTTGCTTTGTGGATAAGGCTTGTAAGACTGACTGACTCATGGTGTTCAAGTATTAGTAAAACGTCATTGTGCAAAGAGCCTCGGCCACTGGACCCTCCACTACCTACTAACTTAACTTTTCCACAGCATGGATCCAGGTAGGTAAGGTACTAAGGCAATGGATGCATTGGCCAGCAGACGTGGATGAGGCTTACACATACTGTCGGGATGCTCGGTAACAAAGAGACTGCAACTCTGCTCTAGTGTAACATGGGCCTCTATACCTTGTAGGATCAGTCAAGTCAACAGATAGCACTTTGATCTTGTTCCTGCTCCTGTATATATGACATAGTAAGGCATGTAGATATAGTAGTGAACCAAGCTAGTACTGCCAGCAATTTGTTATGTACCTTACCTCAGTAATCCGTATATGTATCATCGACATGTTCAGATCATCGTCGCAAGATTTGAGATGTCATGACAAGGATTAACGCCAATGGGGCTTAGGCTTCAATTGCATATGCCCGTCTTTATTTCACAAGCTTCTACGTAGACCTTGAGGTCCAGGGTGGCATGTGACTTGACATGGCGATGAAAGGGCCACATACCATAGTAATTGAAAGCAGGGTAAGTAAATCTAAGGTGGTATTGAGAAATATGACATCATAGCCCTTGAGTACGGATAAGTTGGAGTTCACAAAACACCGACAGGCAGATGATCCGATGGTGTCAGTATGAATGTGAATTGCCTCCACAAATTTATACGAGCCATCCATCCACGTGTCGGATTCCGGGCTTGTATAGAGCGCGCGCGCCGTCCTGTTGAGCTCCGTGTGCCGATCTAAATACCGACCACGAATAAAGCTTCTGATTAACTACCGGAGGAGACAATAACACAGGTAGATCAGATCCCTCAGCATCACGCACGGAAATTTCCTGTCTACCTAGGTACCTACTTATGCGGGACCCGAATTCTCTGCATCACTCACGATTCATGATGCTTCAAAGCAAGGCTGAAAGCGGGTCTGCGGCTCCTGCCTACCTAGGCACTTCGCTGAACTTCTTCTAAGTTGGCTAGGTAGACTTGGTTTCATTGGCTGCTGAGTACCTACTTTAGGGAGGTTAGCTGCATTATGTCAGCTTTCCGCCGCTAAATTTTCCGTACCAACACTCGTGACCGCATCGTACAACTTCAACACTGTTTGAGGTTACACTATCATCAACACGTTTCCATCAATATTCTCCCCAGCACTTTTCGGGACTGCTGCATCAGTTTCATATTCGTTCTTATCACCCAGCATCTCTAGTTCTACTAGACAACAATGTCTCGCGGCGGCACCACTCTCTACGTGACCGGCTTTAGCCACGGCACCCGCGCTCGCGACCTCGCCTACGAGTTCGAACGGTATGTCAACCTCGTCCACGCCCACGCCCACGCCCTCGCCCTCGTCCGCGTCCTATCGTTCTCGCGCGCGCCTTCGTCCATGTCTATGCCATGAGCTGCAGACTTTTTTTATGGTCTTCAGCCTGGTCCTGACGCCTCGCCGTCTATCGTCGTCCTCGCGCCATCGTCCTCTCGTTCCGTCCGCGCCCACGTCCCCAGCACTCTCTCCTTCCCTATCTTCCCACGTTAGTAGATGGGACTGCTTGTCCATTGTGCAGTCACATTTCGATTGAGTTGGCGCGGAGTCTTTCGAGATCCGACGTGCGAATGCGCATAGCGTTCATTTCAAAAAGGGGGCATCTGCCGGCGTTCAGCTGCGTTACAATATGTTCTGTAGTATACTGACCTTGAATCTGATAGTTACGGACGACTGGTTCGCTGCGATATCCCCGCACCCCGGTCTACGTCTTCCCGGCTGTAAGTATGCTCTATTCTCGATTTGGCGTGCAGTTGGGCTGACATGGCAGTAGCTTCGCTTTTGTTGAGTACGAGGACCGTCGTGATGCTGATGATGCCTACCATGAGATGCACAACAAGCGCATCGGTCGTGATGACATTTTAAAGATTGAGGTATGCAGCCCAAGCAAGACATTTGAAGCGCAATTACTAATCCAGTATCAGTGGGCTCGTACTCCTCCTTCTGCCTCATGGCGCTTCGAATCTGGACGCGACCGTGACCGACGTGGTGGTGCTCGCTCCCCTCGACGTGGACGCTCTCCTTCTCCCCGCCGCAGCACTCGCGATTATTCTCCTCGCAAGGACGACCGCAGGGACCGTGACCGAGACTATGATCGCGAGAGCCGACGTGACAGGGATCGCTCTCGCAGCCCTGATCATCGGTATATTTTTAATTTGGCGCTCCAATGATACACACGCTAACCAGACGGCAGGGACCGTGAGCGTGACTCCAAGGATGAGCGTGATGATCGTGACCGACGGGAGAACGGTACGAATGGTGACGAGCGAAAGGGTATGTTTTCCCACTCTTGAACCACTTGACTTTGGCTCACTCTGCGCACAGCTCTCGACAGTCCTCCTCCTGCTCATGACGATCTTGATGTTGCCGAGTAGACGACTCTCGGACAACAAGAGACCCCTTGTCATTTCTGACCAGGCTTCTCAAGTAAAAGTTTCTGCGACCTGCTTAGGGCCGGCATTGCTCCCTATTATTTGACAGGTCCACTGTGTAATATTGTTTGAAAGGCCCAGCCAATACGGCATGGAACGTATAAGATTCTGCAGATGCCATGTTGGGTCGGATATGGGTGCTTTTTTTTCTTTCCAAGACTGAAGGCTTTTGCCACGGCGCGTTTCCTTTGGAAGTTCTCATTTCGTAGGTAGTTTATCTGTAGACTGTTTTGTAACACGATTCGGCGCAACGGGTCAACGATCTGTCTGTATCGCACAATTCTCGAGCCTCCTTTGCAGTGATACTGGGGGGTATGCACCAGATGACGATGACGTTGTACATCTCAGGGCCGTGACTGGTTCCGTTCATGCGGTCGCGCTACAGAGAGCAGGGACTTATCATGGCCAGTCACCATGAAACTTGTGTCTTCTCAGCCCCTTGCCCCTGCGCCTAGCTGAAAGGAGTCTGATCAATAACTGGCTTTAGTGTCTAGCTAGCTATTCTTGAGTCAGCGCCTCTCTGATTCCGCCTTCAAATAAGATTCATCAGAGACGACTCTGGCATGTAGAACGGGCACAGGATAACGTTACAGGGACACCAAACTGGGCCAGATGCGAACAAGACCTGAACAGTTTTTATTCGCACCAAGCGCCAGTCTTTACCAATGCTGCCAACCCGCGCCGTTCATATGATCACTTGGACACATCTGCTCGCTGTCATATGCCCTCTACTTACCCTGTAGCACACAGAGTCACTGACCTGGCTGCGAGACCTCCACAGTCAAGCTTTCCAGGTCCTGCTTCTAACTACTTCTCCCGAGCGGAAACCGGGGGACCACGCGCGCGCCCCGAAGTCATCCGCAACGCCGGCTCACGCGCCCCCATCCGCTCCTTGACGACGGTACCGATCCCGTCTCCCGTCCGTCAACATCTTCTTCCCATCATCGATCCAGGCTGTGCATGTAAAAACAATACCTACCCAACCGCTGACGATCTAATCGCCAATAACCCGCCCGCACGCCCTGTCGTGTGTCGGTTCTGGCGCAGACTCTAAAACTTCTCCCCAAATGGTTGCTTTCACTCTATCCTCACCTCGACCTTCCAGCATGCCATTACTATTCTTTCAACCACAGTAACAATTCGAGACACAATCGTTTGACAGGAAATACCTAATACCGGAGGCGATATTCAAGTTTTGAGGCCACCCGCCACTGTCGCAATCGAGGTTGAGATCTAGCAACTACTTTAAACCGGGCGCTTTCAACAAAGACGAAGCCTTGTCTTGGGGCCAATTGCCATTGTCTCACATACGACGCAATACGTTCACCCGTCCCCCGTCGCCATGTCCACCTCCACCGTATGTCACGTCATGTATGCGCCGATTGTTGACTTGGATGCAGTCTTGGTGCAAAGCCATTTTTCTCATAAAAGATTTGCTAATCAGGTATTATAGTCACAACCAGACATGGTCAATTCGGCCGAGGCTGCGGCGCCTAGCCGCTCCATGCAGTTCCGGGAGACCATCTCTCAGCCAGTGATTGCCGCATTCTGCGCAGGAGGTGTTGCTGGCGCTGTCTCTCGAACCGTCGTATCCCCCCTTGAGCGGCTCAAGATCCTCATGCAGATCCAAAGCGTCGGACGAGATGCGTACAAGCTGTCAGTAGGGAAAGCCCTGAGTAAGATGTGGAAGGAAGAAGGCTGGAGGGGTTTCATGCGAGGCAACGGCACGAACTGTATCCGCATCGTCCCGTACTCTGCTGTGCAATTCAGCAGTTATAACTTTTATAAGCGGGTATGCAATGCATCATGCGAGGCCCACGCTCATACCCACCAAACTGACACATACGCAGAACATCTTTGAAAGCTACCCGGGTGCTGACTTGGCACCGATTACTCGCCTCATCTGCGGTGGCATCGCTGGTATAACGTCCGTCTTCCTCACCTACCCTCTCGACATCGTTCGTACACGGTTATCCATCCAATCTGCAAGTTTTGCCGAGCTAGGCAATAGGCCAGACAAACTGCCTGGTATGTGGACTACTCTGGTGCAAATGTACAAGACCGAGGGTGGCATGTCTGCTCTATATCGAGGCATTGTTCCTACAGTTGCCGGAGTAGCACCATACGTAAGCCTTTAATCTCCAACCTGCATTAACCTACAAGTTTCAAGAATTGATTGATTCTTCCAGGTTGGTCTTAATTTCATGGTTTACGAATCAGTCCGAAAGTACTTGACGCCAGAAGGAGAGCAGAACCCCAACGCAACTCGTAAGTTGCTGGCCGGTGCCATATCTGGGGCTGTTGCCCAAACTTGCACATACCCCTTGTAAGTAACTCTGCTGTAATAATCATGTGATCGCCCTGCTTACAGAACACACAGCGATGTTCTACGGCGACGATTCCAGATCAACACCATGTCAGGCATGGGCTACCAGTACAAGGGCATTACAGATGCAATCCGGGTCATTGTGATGCAAGAAGGAATCAAGGGCCTTTATAAAGGCATAGTGCCTAACTTGCTCAAGGTTGCCCCCAGTATGGCATCAAGCTGGCTGAGCTTTGAGATGACCCGTGATTTTCTCGTCGATCTCAGGCCCGAAGCTGAGCCACGCTCCTTGTGATTTTATATAGATATGTGAAGATAGTTTGTACTACAGAAGAGGTTTTCTCTTCAGGCATGGCTTTTGGCATTTGGGGGAAAGAACTAAAAAGGAAACGGACTGGCGCAGTCATGGGAGACGTCAGGGACGTAGATTTGTACAATCATGAAGCAGTTGGAGCACATGGCACAAGCTTTGGTGCGAGGCCTGTCATATACATTACTGGATGATGGATAGAGGTAACGAAAGATCTGGCGGCGGATACGGGGCAGGGACACTTGAACTGATAGACAAATACCATATTAGTCCCTATAATGGATCACTTGATTGGCTACGAGTAAGACCTTCATGTCTTCCCTCCAGGATGTTAGAGGTATGTTTGCATCATTGCCTCGACACATATCTCCATCACGACACTGGTAAAGTCGTAGAATGACGGCATAATTGGCAAATCTATAAATGGTTCTCACCATAGATACTAGATACCTAGTAGGTATAGTGAGTTGACCAAGTGATACCTGGTACATACCTTAGATCGACGTAGACCGAGGTGAGTTCGGTGACAGCCTGACCCACTCTCAAGGTGACCTAGAGTGGTTAGTTCCATTTTCGGCGGTCAGCTACGGGGAAAGTACACCAAACCCTAACTGCCGTCAATGACCGCCCTCGATCGGGAAGGAGCGAGTTGCACCGACCCACCATCCCAAGGCCTGAATTTTTTCGAAGGAAAGTGTTGTACGCATCCGCCTCTATACCCAACATCGCCAAATTTCACAGCGACAACCGCCGCCATGGGTACGTGAAGATATTGAAGTTCAGCCTCTGTATGCGAGTAGAGAAGGAGTGCGCTATTGTGCCTCTTTCTCTGCGACCAAGGCACCATCTTGTTCGCGAAAGCGCAAGACAGAGTTGCCCATTTTTGAGCATGCTTGAACCAAATGGCTGACGATGGCTTCACCTCACAGGTATCGATCTCGACCGCCACCACGTCAAGGGCACTCACCGCACTGCCCCCAAGAGCGACAATGTCTACCTTAAGCTCTTGGTGAAGCTTTACCGCTTCCTGGCCCGTATGTCCAATCCCCCACCTGAAAGCGCACAAGCCCGATCGAGAACTCTCAAATTAACCATCTCCTCACATTGTGTAGGCCGAACCGACTCTTCCTTCAATAAGGTCGTTCTTCGACGTCTGTTTACGTCCAAGATCAACCGCCCTCCCGTCTCCCTGTCCCGAATTGTCGCCAACATCAACAAGGAGGGTGAGAAGCGAACCGTCGTCGTTGTCGGTACCATCACCGATGACAACCGCCTGCTCGAGTGCCCTAAGGTGACTGTCGCTGCTCTGCGATTCACCGCCACTGCCCGTGCTCGCATTGTCGCCGCTGGCGGTGAGGCCATCACCCTGGACCAGCTTGCTCTCCGTGCTCCCACCGGAAGCAACACCCTGATCCTACGTGGCCCCAAGAACGCCCGTGAGGCTGTCAAGCACTTCGGCTTCGGTCCCCACAGCCACAAGGTAATATCATCCACTTACGGCGTTTCGGTAACAGTCTCTAACATCCCTGCAGAAGCCCTATGTCGAGTCCAAGGGCCGCAAGTTCGAGCGTGCTCGTGGCCGAAGACGTTCGCGCGGTTTCAAGGTCTAAGCGGGTGGTTGGTGAAAAATATTGGCCTTGGGTGGAGTTTGGGCCAGGTCATGCGGCAAATGATGCCAAAATACGACTGGCAAATGGGTCTTGCATGGAATTGGCGTGCCTAGGTATCACAAAATTCTACAATGAAATTCTCGCGCATTGCTGCCGTCATGATGTTGTTCGCTTCCATGTCATAGCAGATGGCATGCCCCTGACACCATTTATCTCAAAGGATTATAAGATAGTAAATCCAATGCCAAATAATTCTTATAGATACACATGAGAGACCTATTCGTCTTTGTCTGTGTGTTCTATCGCAATACCAGGTTTCCTCCGTAGGCCAATAAAGTATGCTTCCCGGCTCTCCTACTCAAGGAATTAGTAAGTTGTATCGAGGATCATGGCTCGACTTCTGGAAATACCTTTCTTGAAGAATCAGGCTTCTCTCTGAAAACTTTGGTGAAGAGAGTTTTCAACTTTTTCTCGAACTCCTTATCCTCGGGTCCCTGGTAGAATTTACAGACGAAATGTCCCCCAGATCGAAGAGTGTCGCTAGCAAACTGTAGAGCAGCAGCGCAAAGGTCCTTTGTTGAAATGTTAGTACAGGTCACTTGTGATATGATTCAGGAGCCCGTACCATACTGCCCACATGGTCACGGAAGCCGTTTCCGCTCGTGTTCATCAACCTATGATAGGGATTACTCAATGTCTTCACGCTAAAGCCGGTGGTTTGCTCCCAGGGTGCTGACATGTCACTCAAAACAATCTGCTAGAGCATTAGCATCTTGAAAAGGTTTCTAGAAAGAGGGAATGGACAAACATCGACGATCCGCTTGCTTGGTCCTTCTAGTCCAGATGCTGGTGGCTCATTTTGCCCCGTGTGTCGTTCCATGTCGAGATAGCTAGGGCGGTCGACCGTGATGCCTTCTTCTGTGACAGAGCTGTCGGATTTCTCAGTTTCCTGACCAACAGGTGGGTTCTGATGGCTTTCAAGAATGAAGTTTTTGACCATCTCCTGGACAACTGGCGAAAGAAAATCGCCCTGAAATGTAGCTACACCACGAGGCGGTTGGGCCGGGATGAGGTCGATACCGATGACCCTGCCATTCGGTCTCGTCCTTTCCACGGCAACCTTGATTTATCAACAAGGCTGTTCACTGCGATAGCACTGAGCCTTACCTGTGACCAACTGCCCGGTGCATATCCCTTGCGGGGGTGAGCTCAACGATTCACATGTTGCTGGCAGAATGAGGGGAGTAGTGGACTTACCAGGTCAACCACTGTCTGCCCATTGCCTTTGAACAGCTTGTACTTGGAGTCCATCTGGCCACTATATTAGCTCGTACCAACGAAATTCGATGCATGGAGTAGAATATACTTCTAGGAGCTTGAAAGCTGCTCGGCTTTTGAGCCCTTGAACCTTCGCACCACGTGCATATGCGTCACGGCCTTGACGCTGTTTCCAACGAGACCCTGATGAGGACCATCGGATCGATTCAGCTACTGGCCGTGAATGGAGTAAGCATGGGCTGAGCTTCCAGCCCAGGTTTGGGAACGTCGAAGGCAGTCGGACGTTCATCAAAATTGACGGGTTGGAGCAGGCGTTCTTGGTAGTAAAACTCTTCGCTACTGTCTGTTAAACACAATGGTCGGGGGGGCAGGTTCTAACGAGAGTCGGCGCAACGCTGACAGGCACCTTGATTGTAATATCAGTCAGTATCTGAGCATAGGTAGATTGGTGTAATGGTTTTATTCACAGTACTGTTATTACTGGTTGCAGAGAGTAAATAGTGGTCATTCAGCATGATCCCTTGATACCTGACTGATGAAGCAGGCTAACCTATACCTTATATTGTCATGTATTGGAACCTTTCAAATTTCCAAGGAATCAGAGTGCATGTAATACTGAGCATAAGTGAACACGAGAGAGTAACGCAGAGAAGGAAATAGTCATTGCCCCAATTCAAAACCTTTGCGCCTGGTTACCGAGCAATCCTTAACCTGAAACCGCCGCTATTTCAGATAACAAACAGTACAAATGCAAACGCCATGCAATGCGATTTCCACATCTACCCCCTGTTCGATAAATAACCTTATCATACACTTTCCTTAATGTAAGAAACTGGCTCCCACTCCTCGCCTGTCCTTCTTCAGCGGCGAGAATGTTGCTCCACCGAATGCACCACGAACATTTCCCAGCGGTGCCTTGAGCCTACGCCCAGCCCCCATCTGAATCTTTGCTGGTCTGGGAGCTGGTTCCGCCTCCTCATCGTCGAACAGATTCTTGTTGCCACCACCAAGCATTTTTCGCTTCTTCTTCCGTATATCTGCATCATCGTTCCCATTTCTCAACGACGCCGCAGCAGGGTTAGACTTCAGCAGTCCCGGCACCTTCTTGGACTTCTCGGTAAGTTCAGTTTCCGGTTCGTCAGCCTCGTCAACTTCGGCTATCATCTCGACTCTACTAGAAATCTTGGCTACCTTGGCCTTTCTCTTTGCCTGGACCGGCATGTTCTTCTTCGATGTTGGTGCCTCGTCCAGGGCTTTCCTTGGTCTACCCCGGGCCTTCTGTGCCTTTGGCTGCTCCTCTTCCGCGGCGACAGCATCATCCTCAGCTTGGTGATCTGGCTCTGCATTCTCCTCTATGGGCTCCATAGACATAGAATCGCCAGCTCCTGGTGCAACATCTTCAAAGGCAACAGGTTCCGAGGCGCCCGTAGACTTTCCAGTGGGTGAGTGAAGTTCGCTTAGCTCATCAGACATGTTCTCCGAGAGATTCTTGGTACGGTTCAAAAAGGGCGTGATTGAGAACGTCGACTTCTCTCCTACCAAGGCGCGCTCACCACCTCGTTTCTTGGAAGGCCGTCTCAAGGTTGCCTCATCTGGGCCTGGGGTTCCGATGCTGATGTCTTCCATGCTCAGGTCCTGGGCTCTCTTCTTTCCAATGGGATGTTCCTTCATCGTGACACTCTTCTTGCTTGACTTGTTAGTCGCCATAGCCTTACGAGCTTCCTCCAATTCAGCACGACAAGACGCGAGCTCGGCTCGTGTGTCCTTGAGGTCTCCCTGCGTTTTCTTCAGCTTGCTCTTTGTATCCTCCACGCGGCCTTCGAGCATGTCACATTCACCCCGGACTTCCCGTAGCTCTCTAGTGTGTTCTTTCTTAAGCTTCTCCAATTCTCTCTTCGCTTCGTCCAATTGTTCCTTCACTTGATCATTGTCATGAGTCTTGGATTGCATGCGTTTTTTTGATCGCTTCTCATTTTCGAGTTCAACCTCGATCGAACTAAGCTGACGCTCGAGATCCTGCTTCTGGGCGACGACGGCGCGATGGTTTTCGAGTTGCGTCTTGAGATGTTCAAGCTCAGGCTGGATCTGGTCAAGCTTATGGCTGAGGGCAAGTTTTTCCTGCAAGACCTTGTTTGAGTCTTGTCTGAAGTCATTCAAAGAATTGATTTCGGTCTGGCTTTGTGTCAGGCGGACTTTCTGATGACTGTGTGTGGGATACCCTACCTTGAGGCCTTCCAGCTCGTTGCCTTGCTTTCTAAGCTGCATTTCCTGGGCTTTCAGCTTCTCCTTCGCCTCGGCAAGCTCGGCATGCACATCTTTCCCCTTTGTTGTGATTTGCTTCACGAGGGCATCTCGTTGGACCAACCGATCCTTCAGGGACGAATTTTCATCGCGAAGCGTCAAGAGTCGCAGTTTCAGGAGACGAGCTTCCTCATCACGGCCTGTGAGGTCAATCTGATGAACATTGTCTTGGTGTCTCAACTCAAGGTCACTGATACGAGCCGCGCGCTGTGGTCTATAGTCAGTTGTGCAGTTGGAGTAGCCATTTCACGCGTATATCTACCTCTGTGGACTTGGTCCTTTTCATGTTTGCCAATGTGATGCTGCTGGCGAGACAGGTTTAATGCAGCAAAGAGAAACCGGTTCAACTTGTGACAGTTGAGGATACTGAA
The DNA here is from genome assembly GCA_013364935.1 of Fusarium anthophilum. Classification (NCBI taxonomy): domain Eukaryota; kingdom Fungi; phylum Ascomycota; class Sordariomycetes; order Hypocreales; family Nectriaceae; genus Fusarium; species Fusarium anthophilum. The sequence goes on from JABEVY010000494.1 coordinate 18,276, forward strand.
GCCCTGGCAGATGCAGAGTCTAACGAAAAACTGACATGCAAGGCAGACCAAGTCGAGGTGGGATGAATCGTTATGGAAGACAGCCGAAGCCAAGCTAGCTGCCTACCTAAGGTAAAGTACCTAAGTACTAATGTTTTGGCGACTTGGTGTAAGCGTAAACATGTTGCTGCATCAAGATTAGCGCCTAGGTATGCTATCGATAATACTTCCACGTGATGAGTACTCACTCGTCCAATGACGCCGCGGTCGTCCCCGCCAGCTCGATACGGGAGCTTAGGTAAGGCGCCTTGCTCGATTGAGAGGCCACCTCAGCTTCACAGGCATTATAGCTACAGCTTCCGCAAGCAAGGTGGCAGATATAGCTTCTACAGTCTCCTCCTTCTTTACTCACGGGCCAATTGGCCCCCTTTCTCTTCTCCTTTGAACGAACTCCATCTTTTTTTGCTTGTCAACATGCGTTTCCTACGCTCACTTCTCTCTTTGGCCGTTCTTGCGACGGGCGTGGCAGCCGCCAAAAAGTCCTCCGCTGAGCGGTTCGATGAATTCCATGCCAAACAGAGCTCAACACCGCTCAAGCTGAAGGAATCGACGTATAAAACCCTGACCTCTACACCAAGAGACTACAGCGTTGCTGTCCTCCTCACCGCTGCCGATGCCCGGTTTTCTTGCCAGCTCTGCCGCGAGTTCCAACCTGAATGGGACTTGTTGGGCAAGAGTTGGGCCAAGGGTGACAAGGCCGGCAACTCGCGACTGATTTTTGGCACTCTGGACTTTGTCGATGGCAGAGAGATCTTTATGTCGGTATGTACTATGCAAGATCGAAAGCTGCAGTGTTAATTTGGTTGCTGACGTTGTGAATGAAGCTTGGCCTTCAAACTGCCCCTGTCCTCCTCTTGTTCCAGCCGACTGTCGGCCCCCATGCTGCTCAAAAGCCAGAGCCACTACGATACGACTTCAGTGCCGGGTGAGTAGCCTTTTCCACGGCCCTTCTAGATGACTGACTAACAAACAATGTTCAGACCCCCAACTGCCGAAAAGGTTCACTCCTGGCTGGCTCGTCAGCTGCCCGACCGACCTCATCCTGCTGTCAAGCGACCCTTCAACTATGCGGGTTGGGCGATCACCATAACCATCGTCCTCGGAGTTATTACTGCAGGTGTCGTGGCTTGGCCGTATGTGTCTCACATTCTGCAGAGCCGCAACCTCTGGGCAGCCTTATCCTTGATGACCATTCTCTTGTTCACCAGCGGTCACATGTTCAATCATATCCGCAAAGTTCCCTACGTTACTGGTGACGGACGTGGTGGAGTTAACTATATCGCGAGCGGTTTCCAGAACCAACTCGGCTTGGAAACACAAGTGGTGGCAGCAATTTGTATGTCTCGTCTACTCTCCCCTTGACTCTGTTTCTTCTTCTAATTGCCCTTTCTAGACGGTGTCTTGTCTTTTTGCGCCATCTCTCTCGCTATCAAGGTTCCACGAATTGCTGAGGCCAAGTCTCAACAAGTCGCAGTCATTGCGTTCGGCGGCGCCCTGTTCCTTGTCAACAGCTTCCTGCTGAGCGTCTTCCGTGTCAAGAACCCTGGCTATCCATTCTCTCTGCCACCCTTCATGTGAAATCATAAGGTAGCATGAAAACGAAAACAGCCGCTAAATGTTTCGAGAGAAGAGGATGCTGTGGACCAGCAGTCACTCAGGATCAGGAACATCATCGTTTTAGTGAGACAACTTATCTTACGGCCAGTAGGAGGACAAAAGCATGTTGTATGATACTTCCCAATTAGACCTTTGCTTAGAATAGCCATAAAACGTCAATATCCTTTACTTTTGATTAATGGCGCCCCTGGTTGCGGCTCTGATGTGAAGAATGCATGGAACCCTTCTGGCCAACGACCTCTCGGTTGGAATAACAAAGGTCAGTCTCACTGCCACAACGTCACATCTCGTGCCAAGAACAGACGAAATATCACTTAAATCATGAAAATATTTTGAAAACTCGAGTTCTTTATTGGAGAACAAAAGGATGAATCCCGGTAATTTCAGGGGCTGCCTATAACCATCAAATGCGTTATGCCCTCGTCAGATTTGTAGTCGCCCCCCTTCCTTTGCATCAATAAAGACCAAACGAGGAAGCCAACCATTTGACGCCCTACCAATGATCTACCTTCTTCCGCTCGCCTTCGTCACCACGCCTCTTTTTTAGGGTAGAGCAATTTATGCCCTCGACATGACACCCCAGGCACGGATGATGTTGTCAGTGTAGCCAGCGAACAGAGTCTGGCCATCAGCAGACCAAGCCAAGCTGACACACTCAGGCTCTCGGCTCTTCTTGCCGACAGCGGGGAACTCAGGCTTGAGCTCATCAACCTTGCTCTTCTTCTCGAGGTCGAAGATGATGATGCTGCTGGCAGTGGCAGCGCACAGCCAGTATCTGTTGGGGGAAAAGACAAGGGCGTGGATCTCGTCGTTGGCGTTGAGAGAGTAAAGGTGCTTGGACTCGTTAAGATCCCAGAGCATGGTGGTACCGTCCTTGCCACCGGAGGCGCACAGAGAACCGTCGGGGGAAATGGTGACAGTGTTGATGTAGCCGGTGTGACCGATGTGGTCAGTCTGGAGCTTGCAGGTGGAGAGCTCCCAAACCTGTACAAATTGTCAGAATTAATCAAATCAATGCATATGAGCAGATGAATGGACAAGAGGGCTGTGCAAAAGCTGGGATCAGGGCAATGGTGAATAGTGGTCTCATGGCCTGCGTAAACAGGCTCTGAAGTAGCAAATACTTGGGTTGCAAACATCATGTGAGAAGCGAAGTCGAAGGATCTGTCTCGTTTACTGACCTTGACGAGCTTGTCCCAGCCGGCGGAGACAATGACAGGGTTCTGGGGGTTGGGGCTGAAGCGGACGCAAGAAGCCCACTCAGTGTGGCCCTTCTCGGTGATGGTGTACTTGCAGTCACCGAGAGTGTTCCAGAGCTTGATGGTTCGATCGCGAGAACCGGAGACGATCTGGCGGTTGTCGGCAGAGAAGCTGACGGAGAGGACGTCGTTGGTGTGGCCGACGAATCGTCGGGTGGTAGTGCCGCTGGCGAGCTCCCAGAGACGCAGAGTCTTGTCCCAAGAGGCAGACAGAGCGTAGGCACCGTCAGAGGAGATGACCTAGTTCCAACAATCAGCCGAGTCCTAAATTACATCTGCCCGCCAAAATGTCATCGTGTGCGGCGGGGCACTGGGTGAACGTACACAGTCGGAGACGATGTGAGAGTGGCCGTGGAGGGATCGCTTAGGGTAGCCGTACTGGGTCTCATCGCGAGTGAGGTTCCAGATGATCAGGGTCTTGTCTCGAGAGGCAGACAGGAGCATGTTGGGGCTGGATAAATGTTAGTTGGGTGGCCTCGAAGCAAAAGCGTGACCAAAGTTGTTCTCGACGTACTTCTCCATGGAGGTAGCCAGACTGGTGACCCAGCCATTCTGCAAATAGTCAGCCTTCAGTCCTTCTTCCCTCTTGGGTTATCTATCTCATTCCACAATGCCAACTGCAGACATCTTGATTTGTAGCGGGTCGTAGCCAGCGACAGTCGCGACGCAGCAGCCGGCACGGCAGCGACAGGAGCAAGAGCAAGGTTTCATGGGGATCGACGTACGTGGCCCTCGAGAGTGCCCTTCAGGATCAATTGTTCGGCCATGTTTGCGGTGACGAGGCGATGCAGAGGATCAAGGTGCTTGAGGAAGAAAGAGAAATCAAAGGCTGCTCTGCAAAACCTAGGCCGAGTCGGAAGGGAAGGCGGTTGCGAATCGTACCTGCCCTTTTTTTTGTGTGGGTTAAAAATTAGAGAAAGTTAGGGCCTTGAGCTCCGCTTCGACATTAGCGGGGTGCGAGAGGCACACGAGGTACGTACCAACTTGCTCAGGCCTGCCCGGAAGTCAGACAGGTTTCTGAATTTTCCACCTCACCTCACTTCTGAGCAGTGTGGCGTTGTCCAAGCCAAGCCAGGCCAAGCGTGGCGTAAGTGTGGCTCCCCTAGGTATACATGACATGTGGTTGTTCTCCATTTGTGTGAGGCACCGCCATCGCCCATGAGAGAGGAGTTACTACCCATTGGGAGATGCATTTTTAAAGATGCTTGACGATGTGATTGTCGACAAGGCAACCGAAGGTAATACAGCCTCCAAGGTGCCAGCCATCTCGCCCCCTCTCCTAAGTTCATCTGTTCGGACTCGAATTAGTCGGCAGTTCAAGCCAGAGAGCTTGAGGACCAACATACGCAGACGATGCAGTAACAATGTGGCTTCACACACTATCACGATGTCGCTGTCACTCTAAACATGTTTAGAATTTGCACAGAAAGGCTGAGATAAAAGCTCGGAGCACAGTGTTGACCTCGATTCGTTCTCGTTCGGTGTTGTTCTATATCAGCATTCGCTCCATTGCCTTTCTAACCTAAAATGATGCAGTAAGCCTAGTAACGCCTTATGCCCTCCCAGCCAGAGTGTTATATACGGGGTATCATGCAAGCCATCTTTGTCTGGACTTCTTTTGGTATTCATGCCGACTTTTTTGCCAAGGCAGCTGAACGTTTACCAGCCTTGGGAATCTCCTTACGTGAGAACAACGCCTCGCCGTTGACGATCATGCTGTGGTCGGCGATCTCCATCTGATCGGTATTCTCCCCTCTACCCTCAGTTGCCATAAATCTCTTCATCGTGGATTCCCATAGACGAAATCGTTCTTTGCCATGTGGGTCACGCTCAACTAAATTCTTGACCTCTTTCTGCTTGCGCATTTTTGATGCACGGACTAGTCGTCTAAGAGCGTCCTCACCCTGCTGCGCCGTCCTTGCGGCTTCCTCTCGTATTTTTTTGGAGTCTCGAATACTAGTATCCTCCTGAGGAGTGAACTTGTATGTGTGTTTGCTGGGAAAGTCGGGGAAAGAAGAAGGGACATAATCTTTCTCGTCTTTGTCTGGTTGTCCACTGAGCTCTTCGCCCAGAAGTGGTAGGGTCGTGTATGCATCCAGGTCCTCGGGTAGTATATCGACATAACCGGGAAACAGTTGTGTTTTTGAGACAGGAGGCTTCAGGTGCGGTTTCAGCGAGGAGACGCTAACATTGTGCCGTCGTAGCGCATGCTCGAAGTCGGTCGGGATAGGATGCTCGCGACGGGCAGCTAGTGCGAGGGTTTTGGCAGCTTCAATCATGCCCTCTAGATCTGGAGTGTATCAGTTATAGAACGCCCATCGCGGAGCTGCAGGCAACAACTCACACGTCTCTACCATCCCTGTGAGGCTCTCCATTGCCTCAGGGCTTGCTCCCAGAAACCCATCGTGATTGAGAACCATTGCGATCGAACGCTGAAGTCCCGTTCTAGCTTGGTAATGCGGATTCGGTACTGAGGATTCAATCGAGCGAGACTGCTCATCCTCGATCTGCATCGTGACGCTTTCCAAGTCTGCGAAACGAGGGCGTTTCGGGTTAGGCTGTTGCTCCTCGGCAGGCGATAGACTTCGTTTGGGGGTCATTGCGACGAGGTTGTCAAATACGAGATCGCGACGCGTGTTGGCGCAAGAGTGGGAAAGGTCGTGTTAATGTCCCATGGGAAGGCTGTATATTGTGACGCCTTGTTATATCGAGATCTTCTTGAGGTGAAGGTAGTGGGAGGCTAGGCAGAGATCACTTGAGTCGTTAGTGATGAGGTTGAATGCACCTGAGTGGCTTTTGTTGGACCTGGAGCTGGACCCGGAGCTGGAAGCTTTCCTCAGTAGCGCGCCCGGAGAAGCTTCGGCTCGTATGCATGCTTCTCCAGGTCGGGTCCTCATGGGAACCACCACCTAAGGTACGATACGACAAAGGTTGGCGAGCTCTCTCACCATTATTTAGGTGTGCCGTTATTATCATCCATGGCATTTGACAAGCTACTCACTGACTTGCGGAAATCTAGCACTTGGGACATGTGTTCAACATTATGGTGCATCGTGATAGCCCAACCTTTATGGATCCTCAAGCAGGTTCCCACTAATAATCTTTGGGTTTCGAATTGTTGACAACCATTGTCGATATAATATTTTTAATAGTGAAGGCAAGTATGTCATGAAAGAATATCCCCAGTTCTTAATCATCCAGGAAAGGTCAATATTGCCGTGAAAGCGCAGGATCTCTTGTGCGTGCCGTGTGTGTGAAATTAATGGCGGTACTAATAAGGTTCTAGACCACGAGATCGACGCCCGTCGTTGAAGTGTCGCTGTGATTCCGAAACTCGCAAATACAACCCAACGCACATTGTGACCCATGCTAGCTAGGTAGCCATGCTTTGCCATGCTGTCTCACAGCTTCTCACATGCAAGTCGCTAGGATTGTATGATTCATTGTATACATGCCAATCGGCTAACCAAGTAAGCTGCCCGGGCAGTGGACTGCTAACGACTTTGACCGACACTTTGAAACAAGCCTTTTCGAGAAGAACTGAGCCCTGCATTTTGAGGTTTGATGCTGTTGTCTGACCTGAATTACAGGGGTCCGTCAAAGTGACTGGCAGGCAGGTCGATAAATCAACCACCCACAGACAGGTAGGACACCAGTGTTGGTCATTAATAACCTAAGGTACCTTACCTACGCAGGCTCTCACTCTATTGCTCGCTCAGCTAATGCACTTCAACGTCAAAGCGTATCACGACAATCCCAATTTTGGTCATTTCCACAGATACTCAAATACGGCATACATACATACATTGAGGACCCTGACGGCAAAGAAATAATAAGCTTATACAGCACTTCTTTAGTCGGTTCGAGGCCCTTCGATCTTTTATCCTCACCACCTCTTACCAACAACACACACACCTTGAAAAACAGACGATACCTGAAACAAATGTACGAGTCAGAATTGATAAAAGCCCAGACTGAGTTGCCGATTCTCTTGTAGATATATTCATCTACGTCCCTTATACTCACCAAGTAACACAAGGAACACAAGGACACACGCATCCTAAAAGGTATTTAGATGCCCCTTAGTTACCTACCCTGCACAATTCTTCAATTCCCTTGCCGCATCACAAAGAGTTTGGCTTCAATAGGGCCCCAAAGCCCGCAATACCAGAGCCATCAATCCCACCCTGTCTGTCTATGTACATATCTTGCCTCAAATACCGAAGGCTGGACTGTTGCGGGTATCATTGACCAATGTGTTAACTCGTTTCGCCAGCGATACAGTCACTTCCCTCTTGTATTGCTACCACCTTCAACATGTTTTCTTTCGACCAAGCTTCCCTGCCTCAAATAACAACCCGCAAAGCCCTTATTGGCGTGGATTTTCAGCATGACTTCTTATCCAAGGACGGTGCTTTACCTGTCCACGAGCCGGGGGACTTTGTGGACAAGACTATCAAGCTGGCCCAGGCATTTCGAGGAGTCGGCGACGTTGTGTGGGTTCAGTCACAATTTAGTGAGACCCGACCTGTGCTTGAAGAACAAATTCTTGTAAGCGACATCGCGCCCAAAACACCAAGAGCTTCCAAGAGAGGTCGACCAAACATCCCGGTTCAACCAATCGACGCCGATGGCCCGCCAGATGAAGAGGCATTCCTCAGCCATGAGGATGCTACGTGTGTCAAGGCGGACACGCCTGGCTGCCGGATAGCTTCAGCCATAGAAGACTCGTTGCCTAAAACAGACACGAGGTTGACCAAATCTCACTATTCAGCCTTCCAGTCAACCCACCTGTTGCGCATACTGCGTGCTAAGATGGTCATGGAACTCTTCATTTGTGGATCACTCACCAACATTGGTGTATATGCCACAGCTCTTGATGCCGCAGGCCATGGAATGGCAATCACTATCGTCGACGACTGTTGTGGTTACCGATCAGAGTCCAGAAAGACTTCGGCAATAGCCTCTCTGATAGAACTGACTGGATGCGAAATTGCTTCGTATGACGAGGTCATGGAGGTGATACAACCAAAGCCCAGGCCCCCCAAGTCAAGAAAGCCCCCATCTTCGTCCAAGGACCAGGAACAACTCCAGGCTGCGAAGTCAGATCATTCAAAAAATGAAGGTCGCGAGAAGAGCACTACCCCAGATTTTGTTAAGGACATGACCAGTCTTCGACTGGCTTCAAATCCCCCAAGCCCCGCATCAACACCGACTCAGCCCCAGCCAAAGGCGTCGTCGACAAGTGCAGCTGAACACCATGACTCAGAGGTCAGCCCGGAATCGAAGGCTACAGAATCAAATGGTGTTGATCAGATCAAATCCACCGAGGCACCCAACGGCATACGTGAGCCGAACAAGGCCAAGGATTCCCCTATTAAAGCCGTTGTCGCAGATGCCATCAAAGCCAAACCAGATTCAGCATTATTGGATCATACTTCTCAAGACCAAGAAGAAAGCACAAACATAGATTCTCATCAAAATATCACGCAAAATTCAGACCAAGTCATAGAGCCATCGTCTCCAGCCGAGACAAGCCAGAAAGAAGAACGTACCATTGCATCGCCTCCGACCCAACCGATCAGCAAGCACGAAGTACAGACAATGAAAGCACAACCAGACAAGATACAGGAAATGCCCGAGATGAACAGGCCAACGGCTATACATGATGCCAACCTTCAACAGGAAGGCCTGTGCGAAGGAGATACCGACGTCATTGAGAATGTTCTTCCCGAGCCGCTACTTGAGGGCATTTTCGATAAGTTGCGTGAGGAGGTTCAGTGGCAGCGTATGTCTCACCAGGGTGGGCAAGTTCCACGCCTTGTTGCAGTCCAGGGTGAGATCGGACCAGACGGGAGCATCCCAGTCTATCGTCATCCATCTGACGAATCTCCTCCACTGCTATCATTCTCTCCTACGGTACTGGCTATAAAAAAAGAGACGGAGAAACGGCTGGGCCATTCTCTGAACCATGTGCTGATCCAGTACTACCGAGATGGAAATGACTATATCTCCGAGCACAGTGACAAGACCCTGGATATCGTCAAAGGATCTTATATCGCCAACGTGAGCCTTGGCGCTGAACGGACTATGACTTTCAGAACAAAGAGAAGGGATAAGGACCCTTCACAGGAGGATGTCACCTCTCCAACAACCTCGAAAAGAGTGATACAGCGTGCCAGACTCCCACACAATTCTCTATGCCGACTAGGCCTGAAGAGTAACATGAAATGGCTACATGCCATCCGTCAGGACAAGCGCTCGAAGAAGGAAAAATCTACGGCCGAACTTGCATACGAAGGAGGGCGAATTTCTCTAACTTTCAGGCAGATAGGGACGTTCCTGAATGGCGAAGAGACTCTTATATGGGGCCAAGGTGCCAAGGCCAAGACCCCCGAGGATGCTCACGCTGTCATTAACGGACAGTCTACCGAGGCAATTGAGCTGCTGAAGGCTTTTGGGACTGAGAACCACTCTAGCGAATTCGATTGGGACGCACATTATGGGAAAGGGTTCGATGTGCTGCATATGAGCAACGCACCTCGCCTCTTTACCTGCAGCGACCCAACTATCAATATGCGCATTGCTCTCATGTTGGCAGAGTTTGGCGTGAACTATGCAAAGGGAAGCATTACGATTGGGTCTGCGGCATTAAACTCTGAGAATCTGTCAATCAAATTCGTGGACAAGGACAAATCCACTGTTCAAGGTGATATGGCTGCCATGTTGTACATTGATGCCCGCTATGGGCTTGGGAGACCTAGCAGCAGCACCCCACAAGCACCGAAGGAGTTGGCAATTCGGCTCACTCGTTTCCAGCGAGCCCTGGCTCTTTTGGATATCTGGAAGAACCTTCCGAAGGAAACGAAGAGCGGCAAACGAGACACGAAGTCTCTTCAACAAGAGCTTGAAGTTTGGAATGGGTTCCTCGCTGAGGATAATGGGCCTTTCATAGCTGGCGTGGAACTGTCTCTGCCCGACTTCGCCTTTTGGCCAGTTTTGCACAACATGGTGGAAGAAACAGGAGCAGAGACTCTCCGGGATCAGAAAAGGCTCAGCGAATACTATGAGAAGGTTGCCGAGAGGCCCAGTTTCAAGAAGGTGCTTAGCAAGCATCCGCCGCCGCAGTCGTTGGAGATCTCCTCTGCTCGATGACAGTATTTTATATAAGCAGTAAACTGGGGACCCTAGCAACTAAGTAGTGCCTGGGTAATATCTTGTGCTTTGCGAATGACTGAGGGATTGTTGATACAAATCTGTATGAAATCGCACGTGTACATGCATTGTTCGTTGCAGTAACAAGAGTTTCTTATGTAAATGATCAGTGCAACGTTACACCACAGCGGTGACAAAGGAACAGGTTAAAAATAAGGACAATACCTTTATCATGGCAATAGAAGACGTAGAGCAACTATGGGAGACTTTCAGGCGTCGCAAAAAGACAAGGAGCGAGAAAAGCGTGAGAGAATTATACAATGCTTGGTATCTATTGTTCCAAAACCGTGAGGAGGATAATATACTCGACGAACCGCAGGATATTATTCTGAGGTGCTCCATGGAAGAGGATATGTGCCAACCCAATCCTCAACCTCACTTCGTAGTTGGACAATTTCGGATTCCGTCTCACCATCGCCGAGGTGATCTAGGAAAATCTTTATCTTGCCAGGGCTCTTCTCACCTTTCTCCTCTGCTGCTTTTCTAGCAGCTTTATCAATACGAGATGTGATGGTAACGGCACGATCCACAACGTCAGCAACACGAACAAAATCATCCTCGTTAAAGCCGCGCGTAGTCATGGCAGGAGTACCCATGCGAAGGCCACCAGGAACCAAAGCAGAACGATCCCCTGGGACTGTATTTTTGTTGGCTGCCACACCTACCAGCTCCAAGACACGCTCAACTCGACCACCATCAATGCCCTGGGGTTTGAGATCAGCCAGGACCAGGTGGTTATCTGTACCTCCGCTGACAAGCTTGTATCCCAAGCCGCCTTTGCCCTTGGGCTCGCTCAGCCGCTTTGCGAAAGCCTTGGCGTTTTTCAGAACCTGGGACTGATATGCTTGGAACTCTGGAGTCTGGGCTTGCTTGAGAGCTACAGCAAGAGCGGTGATGGTGTGGTTATGTGGACCGCCTTGGTGACCGGGAAACACAGAGCTGTTGATAGGACCTTCGAGATCATAAAGAATATCTTCCTTCGTCTTGGGATTTTGTCTCCGCACGCCTTTCCGATAAAAGATCAGAGCACCTCGGGGACCCCTTAGACTCTTGTGGCTCGTTGTGGTTACGATATCGGCGTAGGCGAAGGGACCAGGAATGGCCTTTGCTGCAACAAGGCCAGAAATGTGGGCGATGTCGGCTAGTAGGTAGGCGTTGATCTTGTCGCAGATCTCCCGCATACGCTGATAGTCGATTAGTCGGCTATAGGCACTCGCACCAGCGACAATAATCTTTGGCCTATATATGCTTGCCATCTCCTCCAACTTGTTGTAGTCGATATATCCTGTAGTCTCGTCCAGTCGGTACGGTAAAGTTTCGAAGTACTTTGATATCGCTGAAATCTTCTTTGTGGGCGTTTGGTAACCATGAGATAGATGGCCGCCATGTGGTAGATCGAGACCCATTAACCGATCATGGGTGTTGAGCAAGGCAGAGTAGACATAGAGGTTCGCAGGAGCGCCAGAGAGAGCTGAGAGGCCATAGTCAGCATCACATGCGCCCATGTAAGTCACTTGAGAGAAAAGCAACCAACCTTGAACATTAACACCCCATAACTTTGGGTCGAGTCCGAACGATTCAAGGGCACGCTGTTGACAAAGCCTTTCGGCCTGGTCGATGAATTCATTCCCGCCGTAGTAACGGGCCCCTGGGTATCCTTCCGAGTATTTGTCTACAGCATACGTTAGTCTCAAGGTCTGTCGTCGTTCGATCTTTGGCTACTAAAGCTCACTCTGCATCACGCTACCAAGAGCATCGAGTACAGCCTGGGAGGTAAAGTTCTCGGAGGGAATCAGATTGATGAAATGCTTCTGGCGGTCTTTCTCCTATCCAAGACGTTAGCACACACAGGGGAAGCAGATAGAATATGTAGCAACATTGAGACCAACCTTCTCAATGATGTCGAAGACAGCGGGGTCAGCTTTGCTCAGATGGGCTGAGAGGGCCTGGGATGAGGAACGAGGACATTAGATGCTAAACTTATTGGATCAACCCAATTGAACAAGACACACCTGCTGCTGGTCCTCCAGAGCTATGGAAGATGCGGCACGAGTACATGTCGCGAATACAGCAGCTGGCCTTGCGATGTTACGCAGGACCCGCGAGGTGCCTCTCACGCCAGCGAGAGACATAGCGTGCTTGACAACCGTTGGCAAGACACCGAGATCGAATGATGCGAGCGCTTATGGGAGAGACAAATTGAGAGTCAGTTCTATTTGCGGCAAAGCAAAAGAGCTTCACGAGGTGCTTGTTGTAGTCCAGCGGCGCGTTCGCTCAGGACGTCATTGACTGATACGATGGGACTTGATTAGTGCCGACGACGAAGGCGTAGGGCGGAGGGCGGAGGGTGGAGG
>JABEVY010000496.1:0-32901 GCA_013364935.1 Fusarium anthophilum
TTACTGGACAAGATTCCAGCCAGCCAGCCAGCAGTAACACTTTGATCTTTGTCTTGGTGATTCATTTGACAATAGGCCCTGCCCTTCAGCTCCGGGCCCGTGCCTTGGAGTGAAGTGAGATCATTCGCTGTTCAAGTCTTCATATAAGTAACCACCTACCTACCTCTATGCTCATTTACGCTCCATACCTAGCCAGAACAACCGTCGAAAAGCATCTCAATTTTTGAACAATATTCAGAAGCCACTTTGAAGGATGCATTGTCTTCGCAATATCCCCGCCATGCAGAGCCTGAAGCAATTCTTTAAGTGTTTCATATACTTACTTGTTTAGTGTCAGGGACTGGGGGGACGGAATAATGTCTTACCAAAAGCTTCGGCCAAGCTTACATAAAGCTTTCAGGGTCCAGCAGGGATTATCAGGCTTATTATAACCTTTTTCGACACGGTCCAGATATGAAGCAATGCTCAGGCTAAAGCTGCAGTGCAGGCAGTTGTTCGTCCCTGAAATGAAAAGTAAAAAGGCATATGGGACCCTCTGGCTGTCCTCCCTATCAAGCCCTGATATAATGAATCGTTTGATTTCGGTCTCGTGACTTCATGGCTGCTGCGGTTCAGGATCCAGCCTGCATTTATTATACCCTGACTGCCTATAACTGAGGGTAAGTAGGTGGTGGCTCATATCAGCCGACCTTATGCAGCTCAATTCCTTCGCCATGTTTTTTTGTAATGCTTGCGTAGCATTCGGATCAGGCCACTTGGGTAAGGACCTCGGATGTATGTTGGTCTGTCGTTGACGAGTTGACTTGTCGTTTGAAAGTTACGTGACAAGTAGGAGAGTTGTGCGCCACGTTTTTGAGCATCATGTTTCGCGTGTTATTCCCCTTCAATTTCCAATGCTGCTTCCATGCAACAACTGACGTTCTTCGCGTTTTGTCTGCTCGTCAACCGGCGTGTTAGTGCAAGTTGATGAATGTCTCGCATGTTTTAGATGTCTCCATATCGGGTGCTTGGGATTCTCGGAGTTACATTCTAACAGAAGATCAGACCCCAAGGACAGGAAGACGAGAGTTTCCCGGGTTATGAGCGACGTATGCTTGAGACTCTTAGCGTTGAAAGGGGGTGTAATCCTGCAGAAGAATCATGTTTAGCCAGGTGCAGATAATAGATTGTCTGTTGGTTCGAACTTTGTTGTAAGAATTGAGTTTGTCGAGTGGGGGGCTGCCGATAAACAGGCTATTGTCATTCCAAGAATGATGTCATATTTCAAGGATCCTATAAGTTGGCTTGTCAGTCCACTTTCATCATATTGATACATCACCTTAGGATTTGCTGTGCCGCTGCCTGAAGGAGGGGGAGCATGTGTATCAGACAGAAGTCTGTTTGCTTGCGGTATTTGATAAGGTAAAGACTGATAACAACTGGGGTAGGTATTCTTTTAAAGCTCTTGTCAAGTTTGGTCAGAGTGGGATAAAAAGGCCACTCGAACTCTGCTTTGAAGATGACCGAATAATGAGGGAGGACATTAAGTGTCTCAAGAAATGTTTGTTTGTCGAGGCTAGGGAAGGAAGGAAAACGTTGGATATCGATCCCGAACACCTAATAAAATGACTTGGGTAACTTAGTATAAGTTTAGTATAGATTTAGGATAAGTTCAGGATACCTTTTGCTAAGTTTGTTTTAGCAGCTTATATCAAGCTTGGTCTGATGTTTTCTTGCTCCCCGAAGCGAGGGTCACCTGCGATATCAGATGTGAGGGGCACCCGAATTCTCGGGTCTGGATGATGTCAATACCGATGAGAGATACTGCACCTAAGCCAGATGAGGTTACACAAGGACAACGGGATCTCCCTTGCCCTGCCTGAGCCCGACTCTCTGGCTTGGGATAGTGGGGAAATCTTCAAGCGTTGGTGGCGTTGGATTCGCATTTGAAAATTGATTGTGAAAGACATTAGAGTTAGAAACTAAGACACATCCAACGAGAAATAAGTTAGCTCTTGTCTACTCCTGATGCCAAACTACTGGGTACCTTATCTGAGTCGAGTTGTTATGGTAAGTCCAGTCTTGTCAATGCACCTTGCTTTTGAAATTGAGTCAGCAACGTGACAGGCAATTCACTCTCACAAGTCAAGTGTGGGGAAAAGAGTGAAAAGATAACAACATCCAAACGTTGTTGCAGTCGGTCTCAGTCATTGGCACTAGCTTCGCCAAGGAACTTCCAAAGGTTCCATCTCAGTTGAGGGTCATTCTGCGATTAAGTTTGATATTACCTGCCTAGCTTGCACGGGAGCTCTTTTAGCTGCCGCCTGCAGTTGCAGTACCATCCGCATCTGCCCGCAATGCCAGCACAGCACAGCACAGACTCCATGTGATGGACGGTACCCGGCCGCGGCAAGTATGAATTTGGAAGGCACCTCCATAGAGCAGCCAATCTTGTTTCCCAAACAGACTCAATGATGACCTCAATCACGGCGCTTGCCTTGATAGCCGCACAAGTACAGTTACATAGCACGTGCACAAGCGCGTTTAGTTGTTGGTTCTGACAACCTCATTTCAACTTCACCTCACGAACCAACACATCAAAAAAGATTATGCTGTTTCAAGATGACATCACGTTACATCCGAATGAACCCACCACTGCTTCGAGATTTCGATGTTTCTTTCATATGCATAACTATGGCTTGAGCTATGTACAATTCAGTGTTGAGTTTGCCACCAATATGGCAGGGGATTCGCTCCTCGCTTGTTGACTGAACACTGCAAACATTGGCTCAACATCAGTGTTATAACAGTCCATATGAGATTTGATTCTCGTTCTATTTACCTGGCCATGCCGTGGGTCAAGTAGTGCGGTCCATATATTGAATCTAACATGAGACGTCTCGTCGCCCGATTTCTCGTCCCCTGGCTCACCATGCTAACAGCCACCTCACCAGTTCCTTCACATATTTCAAACGAGTCCAGTGGGCCGTGGACAACAATGCTCCCAGCCATTAAGCCACCTAGTGCACGCTGCAGCAAGCTTAGTGCAAACTCGGAAGGTATAACTAATAGCTCACTGCGGGTTGGTTGACAATCCGTCTCCTTCCATTCTTACCAGGCATGCTTGCGACCTAGCCTCTATGGACCGTGTCCATACACACTACCTACAAACGACTGAAGTCCAAGATCACAGTTTATTATCAGATTGCACGGCATGGGCAGTATCTGTACTAGTTTGCGAGTCCAGAATCATACCCACGCAGCACCGCCACCGCAAACCGGCATGCGCCATTGAACCAATTATAGCGCCAGTGACTGCCTGGCTCTTTTACACTGAACATCGAGATTAGGCATCTCGCTTAACGAATGGCGCTTCAGCTTGCCATGGCTGATATGCACGTCGGTTTCAAGATAAGAAACCACAGTGCAAGCATCAGGTCGATTGTATCTCAATTGAATTCCGTCAGGCGAAAAGGTGTCCAGCAGCTTACACCTTCCATGACCAAGTAACCGGAACACAATAGGAGAATAGAAGATGCCCATGAGATACTCCCCTCAAGATTTGTTGAATGTTGCTTCTTCCTTCTGGTTGAACCTTTCAAGCCCCTCGTTAAACATCCGGATCCTTCTTCTCATGAACCTGTTATTCGGGGGTCAATTGGACACCATGGCAGAGCATATCGAATAGCTCAAGTGCCGAGATTATAGTTCACTTTGATGTGTGGGCGAATGTCTCAGTTTCTTCCCCATCTGAGACAGCGTGCACAGCACATCTGGTTTGTGTAGGTTTTGGCAAATGGTTGCATATTAGCCTCACATTGGCGAATCAGATCAAATTCATGGAACCCAGCCGACGATGGCCAACGCTAGGGTAAGCATGCAAGACCGTGACAGGTTTAGCCTGTATGATCAAAAGCGAGCTACTTGATTGTTGGTACGGAGTAACTAGACACAACAAAGTTATCATCGATCTCCAACGTTGCTCAATGTCCTTACAACTTAGCCCTCAGGAACCCAATCTGTTTTGCAGTGGAAATCTTGAATCTTAGTGCACTTCTGAGCCAGCACAAAACGTGACGGCTATAACTGATGGCTTGGAATGCTCAATATGGAGTACGCTGAGTGGCATTTGGCTATGGCAGGACCCTGTCTCATCTACGGGCTAGTCGCTCCAGTGTGTTTCCATTATCCCTCTCACGGCCACTCATGCATGTTCAGAGGGAGGTAGCCTGGATATCACCCATGGCCAGCCCGTTGCCGCCGGCAAAAAGCCATGTCAGTTGTCACATATTCTCCACTGTAAGACTGCCGGGAGTCTTAGGTGGTCCTTGTCACCATCAGGGCTGAGCTCAGTCAGTATTCGGATTGTGGTCCAATGTGCACCCATCAGTTGCATCGTCGAAAATGGCTTACAATCACACGCAGCTCTTCGCCATCACGACACCATGGAAGCTCACTATGTGTGTTACACAAACATACAGGGATAGTGACAAACAGAGGGCGGATCGATCTTTGTGGACCAATGCAACCGGAACGAGCACTTTGGGTCTGCAGGATAAGGCTGCTCGATTTTCCGATCTCTAGGTACTAATGCTTGTGCTGCTCAAACATCCACTGTCTCTAGGATTCACGGCTTGGCATAAGGATCAGGTAAGAAGACCCTGATGGTCCAGGTCCAGGTCTAGGTGCAAGTCCAAGAACGGCCCAGGCGGCGGCACAAACACAGCGGATACGAAGCTCCCGCGGGGGGTCCTAAAAAATCCAGTCGATAGGCCGTACAAGATGCGACTAGTCACGGCGAGTAAGGCCGACTATTGTCTTGTGTGCTGTTCCCCTCATGGCCCGGCCCCCACACAAACACGCACAAGGCAAACGGGCATGGAGTATCCAATAGCGTACGTAACTCGTCAGATCTCAGTTTCTGAAGGTCCAACGCTGGTTTCTGCACTACACACACTATCAGTTGCATTGGCGAAATGCAGACGGAACGGGAGACCTGGGTGAGCAACTTGTCAGTGGATTACGCTGCGGGGAAATGGCCGCAATCACTGACATGTCGAGCTACGAGATGCTTCATGTTGGCCCATAGTTCTGCACTGCAACCCATACAATTGTGGGCAAGGAGCTACACGCACAGGATGATAACACAACACAGCATAGCACAGTACGATACGGTACACTGAATGCACGGAAAGTCCGCCATTAGTTACACGCCAAGCCCCTCTTTGGTCTCTTGCGCTGTCTCGTCAACTGGAACCCCCCGCGGTAGTCACGGACAAAAATACAGATGAGTACTTAGTCGCTTGCGAGGCCTTGGAAGAGCACATAGATGGTGGTGTTGCTGGCCACGCCACCCCGGCAAAGCTCAACATGAGGTGCTGTAGAACGGTTACGGAGTACGGCACACGGAAAAAAACAGGCAGTTGACCAGAGAGCGGCAGTAGGATACTGTGACCTCAGTTGGCCATACAGAACACCCCTGCGTGGTTTATGCAGAAGCCAGCTCTTGCTGGTACCACCACTGCTGATCCTGTAGTTCAGACCCGTTGCCGATTGGCGTTGATGCAGGGTGAATTTCTAGAATCGAAGGAGATCAAGAAATGAAGTGAGACCTTCACCCACCGTATTGGGATTGGTAGTGCCGAACGGAGGATTTCCACGGCCAACTATAGACCGTACCTGGCGACAAGGCAACGATTAGTACCAATGGCTTGGGGCACAGATGCTATCCTCTCACCCGCCACTTTGCTGCATGGAGTTTGATACGCAAATGGGAACTGCATTGAGAGAAGAGAAATGAGGAACCCCATCTGATGACGATGAAGACAAGATATCCAACTGAGGACCCTCTAGGTAGAGCCCAGATGACCATCCTGGAGCCAAACACCCCCGTCATAGACCAGAACTAATGCTCATAAGAAGCCGGAGGTCCCGTCCCGCCCAATACTTGGAAGTGAGCACAGTCACTGCGACCAAGTCACTCGTTCGTTCATCTCAGCCCTACAAAACTACAGTCTATTCCCCTTTCCAAACTTACCATTGAGGCCAATATCATCTGCACAGAAGTTTAATCTTTTACTCCGAAAGCAATTCTTGACTGCTCTACCCTTTCCTGTCCCAATTGTCGGGAGAATTCGACCAAATATCCCACCCAGCTCTGTCATCTGGAGCAACTCATCATCTACAGCCTCACCAGCCTCACCAGCCATCGCAAGGCCAGATCAACTCGCCCAGGAACTCCAATGGAGTACCTGGAGGTATCTCGTCGAAATGGCGCTGCAATGCGACCAAACATTAACATGAAAGTCGGCGCCAGCTCGTCAGGACTTGTCGACCAAGCCGACCCCCTGTGCGAACACAGTTCTGTTCACAATTGCGCGAACCTGAGTAAAGACGGGAGTGGTCTTTGCATCATGTGCAAGGCTTCACAATGCGGTTAAAGAAATCTTTTGACGACCTTAGCTGGCCATCGTGTAGATACTGGGCGATGGTGAGCCATTCCTACACGGCCCCCCAGGTCTGGTCTTAGCGCTCCGAATCGATTGAACAAGGCAACCTTCAGAGAACATCTGGAGATAGGCTTGTAACCGACGCGATGGTTCGGATCATGCGGTATGGGAGACTGGTAGGGGTCTGCCTGCAGATACGCACACACACTCACGCAATCATGTAAGACATCCGCCTGTCTTGAAGAAGAACCTAGCTAGACATGGCTGTGGTTCCCACGTGCTGGGGCGTAACATTAGCAGGGTTTATTGGAGAATCGGAAAGCATAATGCGGGAGGGGGTGAGGCTGATGGGCTTGTAAGACGAGGCACAGACGTATATGAACCTGGGCCAGTGAGAAATGTCGACTTGACAACAGAGAGTGGATGGAATTGGGGTCATGTTTTTTTTTTTTTGCCTTTCCCTTTCCTTTAGCGAAGTCAGCATATAGCAAGAGATAGTCTACGATTTGCACGTCTACTACGGCAGAATCTATGTATCGACCCGTAATATGGCCGTGATATTGAGGATATGATGTATTAGTGTAATGGAGATATACTAGTTTATTGTTTTAGCCGCCGTGACCAACCTTGATGCCACTACTCGGTACTAAAGCGACCTAGGGTCTCATTAAGCGCTGTCAATCGACCACTGAATATGATGCAAAGCTCCAGATCCGCCTGTGCTAGTTGTAGGATCATGAGGCTAGAGGAGATAGCGAAATGACACGCAACCTTCACAGAGAGGGCCAAGAGACTAGACGCTCCATGAGGTGACAGGTGTGTTGTCTGAGTGGTTCTCTTTTTCGTAGTTAAGAGAAAATAGTGAGGATCGGCCAGCAGTGACATATACGATTCATGTCATACCCCAGCAAGAGATCATTCATGGCATCTGCAACTCGCTCCCTTGCCAAGCATGATGCTGTGCTATGTACGTAAGTTAAGACCGAAGACACGGAGACCCATGAATGAAGCAGGTGAGTATTGGGTTCCGAAATAGACAATATATACGACATGCATATTCTCAAAAGGACCGTGGGGCTTACTCCGTAACGTATCCCATAGTCTGGAAGCAAGTGTCATTATCCCCGTCCCATTCCCCCCCAGATCCAAACCGTCAATGTCGTGATTGGACTAAGAACGAGATACTGAGACTATTCCCGAGTCTAAGCCTCATAAAGTTTAACGACTTTTCCAGTATGAAAGTGGCTGAGCCAAAGCAGGTGAGGTTTGCGAGACGAGGCTTGAGAACATGATATGATATGATCTGGTGTTTTTGCTGTTTTTTTTGGGTCACCAAATAATCTATTATTTTCCATGCATCGTGTATGTGACTATCCAAAAAAGGTCAGCAATAAACTTGGCTTCCCGCGGGATTTGGCCGGGGGCGTATCCCGGCGGACCGTCTCTGTAGGGCGTGGACCGGGCCGACAGTGAGAATTTGGCAGAGAAGTGAGATTCTGTTAGTATGTTTAATGATTAATAATGCGCGCTGGTTGTTGAGTTGACAAGTTATCTAAGCCAGTTCTAGTAAATTGCTCGCGGCTACAGTACAGTACATACCATGTCCCGTCATGTCTGTCTCACAGAGACAAAAGCTGATACATGTACCAAGGTAAGCTGATGACTGCGTATTGAGCAAACGCCTATTTTGTCGTTTTACGTATTCCAAGCGTTTCTCTGCATGTCCCAGTCATTGCTCAGCCAAAACCTGCACGTCACCAGATGCGGCTCAGAGAGATCGACACTAGAGTGACCTCCCTCCTCCCTAATGACTCAAGCAGCGCATATGCAGGCCGCCAGAAGAGAGTGAGAATCTTCCCAACAAGGCAAACGCCCGTCTTTTAGCCCGTGTTGATCAGCTGTGCAGGCATGATAGGTAAGTATGTATAGCAAGGCAAGGAAAGAAATGACAGGTCTCACACGCATGGAGATGTAAGAAACACAAAACCTCGATCTCAAGTGACCCGGAATACTTGGAACTTTAGGAGAAGCTTGGCAGGCTCATAGACTTGGCACCTTAGTAGTGATTCTCAGGCCTCAAGTCTCGAATGCACCCCGACGCCTCGGTCCCAAAGCTTTGGAGGCTGCACAGGCTAAGTAATAGAGAGGGTGTGAAGAAAGAGGTCCACCAACGACAACGGCAACTAAAGAGAGACGAAAGAAAAAGAGGGCCAATATTTTATCCATTTGTGGATATAACTGCCTCTAAAAAGCCAAGGGGCCAAGTAAACTTCGGCGAACTTTTCTGTCTTTTTAGAGTAATTTTTTACTTTTCTGCCACGTGAGTAACGGTCTTGCAGTTGTGGATATATCCAGTTTTTTTCTTTAGTTTTTTCTTTAGTTTTTGCTACATACCAACTCTAGCTTGAGTCAATTATTAGTCGCCGTTGGAGGAAAATGTCCTAAGGAGGCGAAAAAGATGGTGTCCGTGTTTCGATATGAGAAGTGCAACTTGATAGCTAATAGCTGTGGTGTGGTTACACGCATCTAATGTCCAAGGCACGAGAGTCATGCCTCACACCAAAAGGCAATGCAATGCAATGCCTAGAGACGTAACCTGCTAGTGAGTAGACTGCATACATTACATAGTATGCAGACATCTACAGATGACATACTACAGTATAGTACATGCCTATTATACTGTATTACAACCTCAACCTGATTGGTGTTGATGACATTCGCATGAATCTTTGCAAAGAACATGATGCAAATAGCTGACGCCAATGACCTACACCATGCATACACTATCGAGTCAGTGGAGGCCAAGAGAATAACGACAGCCTGCTAAGACGTCGCCGCTGAGTCAGTCTGCACATGTAAGCAAAGAATCAGCTTGTTCGAGCAGGCGATGCATCTACAACAGCAGCTGATCACATAGTTGACTACCTTACGCAGCCATATGCATAATCATCAAACGCGCATAGATAAACTTGTCATGTGTCGTTTCGTGTCGAATTGGATTTGAATGACTCTATCAATGTGATGTGAACATAATTTTCTTAACTCCTCAACATTCCGAGGCTTCCGCCTCCAAGCCCAGAACCGGACACCATATGCGCACGTACACAGACAACTCAAGGTGTACGTGTACGTGATTGACAATATGATGCACTCAGAGAACTCCGCGCTGGGTATTCCATGCGCCTCATCGATGACCTGCAAGGAATCAAATAGCTACACAGTAGCCAATCTCGAAAAAGACATTGCCTCGCAGCAAAAATCCCGCCTTTATAAAAAATCCCCAAACGGCCATCCCCTAAGAAGAACAAGGTATCATAAGTGAAGTGAAGAATAATTCATGACTGCCAAGGCACAGGCTGGGTCGTGTAACCAAGTGGTTTAATGCATCTAGAAGATAGCAATCATAGCTGCGGCCATGACAGCACCGACGAAGCCTGAAGAGGCGATGAGGCCACTGGCACCAGCGGTGGGCACGGTGGAGGGGGCCTCATAGCCAGGCGTTCCAGGAACATCAGTGCTGCTGCCAGGGACGGGGAGCTTGGTGGTAGTGTAAGAACCAGGAGCAGTAGGGCCAGCCTTGGTGGTAGTGTTGCCAGCAGGGTAGAAGGTGGTCTTGGCAGAGGGAGCTTTCTTAGTGGTGCTGATGGTGGGAGTGCTGATGATAGTAGGAAGCTCGTGGCTGGTGGTGTTGACAACAGGCTCGTAGACGCTGCTGGTGGTAGGGGGCACGTAGACAGAGGTGGTAGGAACCTCGGGCGCAGCAGTCGAAGTGGTAACGACAACCTCGGTCGAGGTTGTGGTACGAAGGGGGCAGTCAGTCACAGTTGGGTTGCACTGAGTAAGAGTGATAACCCGGGTAGTAGTCGAGGTGAGTGTTGTGGTATCCAGAACAGGAGCAGGAGGAGCATAGTCCTGAGCAGCGACGACCGAAGCGCCAGCGGCGGCAATCATGATGCTGGAGAACTGCATTGTGATGGTGATTGTTGGTGGTTTGAAAAAGAACTGTGGTGATTTCTTCTCAAGATATCGTAAGAGATTCTTGTTGCGTTGAGCGAAAAAAAGACTGTAGGGTGCAAAGCACAAAGAATGTTATCAAGAATCGTTTAATGAGTGTATAGCACAAGGCTGGAAGATTGATATCGTGAAAACAAGCGCACTTGAAGAGGTAAACAAGAGGGAACCAAGCAGGGCGCCTGGGCGGATACCGAGGGCAACTTGTAGTTTTCGCACACACTGCGGGACTTAATCTCTGTCCATTAAAGGCCATCCATCCATTGGTACCCTTGTCTGTCTAGCAGTCAGAGCCCTGGTGCGTTGCGTTGTCACCTCATTAGCCCCCAACTTGAGCGAGCCCCGTACCTGGAGGTTAATGAGTTAGCCCCGGCATTGGGTCCAAATGGTTTTCGTCAGTACCACCACACAACGGTACCTTGCATTGCAGTCATGAATGTGGACGGTGATTGGATCCAAAGGCAGCCTAGAACCCGGTTGAGGATCGAGCAGAACCTTGGCTACTGCGCTTTTGACTGGCTTGTTCCTGAGCTAGAGTGCTTACCCCGGTCTAGCCCAGTCGGCTCCTTGCAAAGGAAGCATCGGTCACTGGCAAACTGTCTTCGGCTGCATATCCTGGACCAATCAAAGCTTGCCAGGCTCGCAGGGACGTGTCTTGCTGGAGCCAGCAAAGAACTTCTATTTTAGCATCTCCCCTTTTGCGTGGTTTGTTGTGTGTTGGCCAACTGTCATTGTTGTAGACTAGAAGTCGGTGAACTTTGACATTTGTGTGTCGACAAAGCTGTCAGTCTAAATGAGTCAAGAGAGACAAAGAAAGAGAAGATATCATTGTGCAACTCGGACCGTTCTCTGTAATGCGACTTACTAACGGACTTGACTGCGAAATTCGGTTGTATTGCTTGACACACAATTTCCCAGACCCACGGCGAGGACCAGAGCGTCTCATTCAACGTCCCACGACGCGGCGGCGTGGGCAAGGTTATGAAACGGCTTGCTACAGCGCTTCTGACGAGGGGATTATTATTCCGGCACGCGAAGATAGGCTGGTGGGTGGTGAGAGGAAAGGAACTGCAAACCAATCTCAGACAAAACCCTCGTGATGACTTGGCTTTGAGTGACTTCAGAGACAGTCACAGATGCCTCAGTTAAAGTGCGTGCGCAAGGCTTGAAACACTTGGAGGGGAAAACGCCTCTAGATCTTGAACTGGCGCCGCCGACGGATAATGGCAGCCACACCGAGGGTCATGGCCTAGGTAGTCCAGATGAAGGGAGAATGTCTGACTGGCTATTAAGGGGTGGGCCCTTGGTTATTGCGAGCGGCACGACTTGAGCCAGACTGGTACAATACCTGGTACTGCAGCGGCTTTTGTTGCCAATGGAATAGTCCTGGTGCGGTGATCTGGTACACCGCATCAATAAGAGAAATACTTAGTTAGATATCATGCGAAAGAGCGGCGACTAGCCGATGGTAGTACATAGTATGGTACTCTAATATTGGATCTCGACTGCCACTCAACATCATGCCAAGATGCGACTATCATCTGCAGTGTCGATAAATAGATTGAGAGTGGGGTTAACACGAAATTGTCGTCCTCTCAGGCGAAGGATATGGCTTCCTTTGTAATAGGTACATAGTTGTTGTTGGACGTCGGGAAACGCGAGTAGTTGCTGGTGCAGACGGGTACGCGGCTATCTTTAGCTCCATGGCTTGATCGAACAGAGGATGGCTTGGTCTCGAGTGGGAGATAAAGGAGTTTCAGGACATATCACGGGCAGTTGGAGACTGCCCTTCGCTGTCCATGCGTCGATAGTGGACGATTCCGAATCAAGATGGCGTCCATACATAGGTAGGTAAGGCAGTGTCCGTGGGCATCCGTCAGTAGCGGCCAACAAAGGACAGACAGGCCTAGGGGGTTCTTCTCAGGGGGTTTGATTTCGATTGTTGATCATAAAGGAGAGAAGGACATTCTGAGGAATCAAAGAGACAAAGAGAGATGAAAAGAAGAAAAACAAAGGGAAGGAAGAACTGACGACACGGTGGAGAGCCTCCTTCTCTTCTTTCGTAATGCAGTTCAACAGCCTCACTCTACGTAAGATAACATCATATCACTAGGTAACACGAGATGGGTATCAGCCACAAACTACGGAGCATACATCACTGTATTGTCTGTTTCTGAGAGAGTATTGCATCTTCAGTTTGCAATTCTCGTTATTGGCTACCTAGTAGTTTGAGGAATAAAACTCACAACCACAAAACGCTTTTCTGACATCTAAACTATTTCGAAACCCTTCTCATGCATTTATTCCACAAAGCACTCTAATGCGCTCAAGGGGATCTTCCTGCAGCAACAGTTCCAAATGCCCCGCCCCCGCATCGTGCTAGCGTACCTCCAACTGACGCTCTAGGGCTCCAAGTTACAGCGCTATAATTAAGGAGCTCGGCTCCCCTATTTATGGGCGTCCAGGTACTCTGCCTGGTATTTTATGAGACACAGTACCTTGGACACCACCTGATCAGGATAGCTCCATTAATGGATCTCCCTACTACCGTTCCATTGCATTGCTTTGACAGTTGTCCAGAGAAACACAACCGCATTCCATAACTCCACCAGATAATGCGAATACCCCGACGAACAACTCACAGTCTCTCTACTAATCAAGTCAACTCATATCATACTCTTTATTTAATATTTAATCCAACATGACCAACCTCTTGACCGACCCTGCCCTCTTTATTTTCACCTCCCTGACAGCTGGCTCGTCCCACATCGTCACGGCCACCTCACGTCTCGAGACCATCCTACGCGCCAACCGAGTTCCCTTCAAAGCCGTCGATATTGCAGTCGACACCAAGGCTCGCTTGCTATGGGGCCGAAGAGCCGGTAAAGACAAGAGCGGTCGCCCAAGGAAACTTCCTGCTCTGGTTCAGGAGGGCTGGGTTATAGGTGTACGACCAACACCCATCCCCTTTTAGTACTACCATGGGTCGTATAGCTGATGCATGTCGCTTTCTGTAGGATATTGTTGAAATCGAAGAATGGAACGAATATGGCGAGCTCAAGGAGCATGTCACGATTTACTTCGACGAATTCACCATCCCCTCCATCAACGATAAGCTTCCCGATCCCCCGCTGAAACGGCCCATCGACCTTACTGGCGGCCTTCTTGCTTCCATGACCCCTTCGCCTATGGCCAAAGCTGTAGCAGCTGCAGCCGCCAGCGCCGCATCTTCTGCGACACCGAAGGCTTCTACAGAATCTAAGAAGGAAGAGAAGGCCCTACCTATCCGATCCGTCGCCGACGAAGCTGCGCAAAAGGCTAAGGAACTTCGCCTGAAGACTCTGCGAGAAAAGGTCCATGGCAAGGATGGTGCGAAGGCTAAGAAGGAAGACACAAGCGCAAAGGAGACTGGAAAATCTAAGGAACCAGAAACTCCTGCCGCAAAGACCGATGGCATTCAGTCACCAACATCCAGTTCCTGGGCCGAGACGGATGCAGGACGAAACGCTATTCAGAGTCCGACAACTGGCACTTGGAAAGAAAGCGGTCCAGGTTCATTCTCCTCCTTGAAACGAGCCAGTGTGGAGGTGAGCCCGGACGAGGCCAAGGCTGCGGAAGCTAAGACGGCCATAAAGGAAGAGCCTCAATTGCAAAAGAAGGCTGAGACAAAGTCGGACGATGATGATTCGGACGACGATGAGGATGAGACGGAGGAGGAGGACGACGACGACGACGACGATGAGGACAGTGACGAGGACAGCGAAGACGATGAAGACGAAACAGACGATGAGGAAGAAGCAACCAAGAAGCCTGCGGTAGCGCCAGAACCCGAGGCGGCAGCAGCAGCAGCACCTGCAGAAACTACAGAAGCTGCCAAAGATGACAAGGCCAAAGAAGAGTCCGAGAGCACCAAGAAAGAGATCAAGAAAGACTCCCACAAAGACTCGAAGAAAGACTCGAAAAAGGACCACAAGAAAGATGTCAAGAAGCCTGTCAAGAAGGATCCCAAGAAAGACACCAAAAAAGACGTGAAGAAAGACCCCAAGAGGGATTCCAAGAAGGACCCTAAGAAGGACCCTAAGAAGGACACCAAGAACGATACCAAGAAAGACACCAAGAAAGAATTCAAGAAGGATGCCAAGAAATAAGAGCGATTTGGAGCAGGACGAATCAAAGATTTCGCTTCAATGTTCTCGTCAGATGGGGAAATAATAGTGTACAGAGTCTAGTCAAACTCAACCGATATACCACCATGACATTAATAACAAGAAATACCCAATCTCCCCTCAAACACTCAATATACAAAAATGCTATATAATGTTATATAATGCCGTAATGCTCCATCCCCAACTAATACAACCCATCGTCATCGCTGGCTGTTCCATCTTGAAATCCCATAGGTGCCTTGCCTTTGCCCTTGGATCTGCCGTTCATATCACCCACCTCGTCCTCTTCATCAAATTCGTCGCCGCTTGTCAATGCGATCGCCTTGCCTTTGCCTTTGCTCGATCCTGAAGCAACCGCCTTGCCCTTGCCCTTTGATGATGTCGACGCCCCTGAGACAACACGTTGGACCTGAGGTGGCTTGTTCTCCGGCTCTTTCTCTCGGACTCCCTCGAAGGTTGCCCGGACATGTTCATAGTGAGCCAGTTCGCCAGCACTGACACTAGGTACGAGCTCGTCGTTAGCCGCCAGGAAGTCTTCTTCCTGAACCATGACGGCAATATCTTCAGGGGTAGCGTAGTGATCAAAATAATACGCGGTGGAAATAGGATGTTGAGTTGTTGGATCTGAGTTAATGGCGCGAATCTTGTTGTCCACGGCTGTGGCTTGCCGTGTAACGGCCTTGAGCATTGCATCACTGCAGAGGGCATAGAAATCGGCACCAGTATATGTGAAGGGGAGTTTCTCTGCCACTGAAGCGAGGGATACTGATGGATGAAGTGTGAATCTGCAAAGAGGTTAGCCACTGTTGAATTAGAGGGGAAATGGTATCAACTCACTTTCTGGTCAGTGCTTCCAGGATGGTTTGCTGCTTGTCATTGGTGTCAGAGACACCGAGGTAAAGCATTTTATCAAATCGACCAGGTCGCAAAAGAGCAGGGTCCAGAAGATCTGGTCTGTTGGTTGCTCCAATAACGAAAACACCACCGCCGCCATCATCACCTCCAGACATGCCATCGAGTTCTGCCAGAAGCTGGGAGACAATACGGTCCATAACGCCGCCACTGTCGCCTTGGTTGCCACGCTTGGGTGCCACTGAATCCAACTCATCGAAGAAGACAACGCAAGGTCTAGCATCGCGAGCACGTTGGAACACGCGTCGAACGTTGGCTTCGGACTCTCCGATATACATGTTGAGAAGCTCCGGTCCCTTAACACTAAAGAAGTTGAGACTATACTCAGTAGCAATCGCCTTGGCCAATAGTGTCTTTCCAGTTCCGGGGGGACCGTAGAAGAGAATACCTGATCGCTTCTTCATACCCTTCGCAAACAGCTCAGGACGTTCAAGTGGTAGTTGAATGGTCTCAGTAACGGCTTCCTTGACGTTGTTGAGACCGCCAACATCATCCCAGGTAACGTTGGGGATCTTGGGTGCACCAATAGAGTCAGAGAAGTTCTTGCGAGCAGCCTCGACGGCAATTTCAAAATCTCCCTTGGTAAGGCAGCGGGCAAGGGGGCCACCAGCAACCTGAACATCTCGTACCGTGATAATCGTGTTATCATGCGTATTCTTGGCTGAGAGCTGCTCTAGCCGTGACTGTTGAGCGATAGAGGCACGCTCAACAACATCTACCAAGTCGCCAGCCACGAGCGCAGCGGTCTTGAGAGCAATTGAGTTGAGGTCGATCGAAGGTTCAAGGCTGACACCCCTATCGCTAATGATGGATTTCAGAATAGACTCACGCTCCGCTTCGTCAGGGGCTGTCATTTCCAACTCGTGTGTGAACAAGGCTCGAACGCCATCGGGTACTTTGTCAACCTCATTCGTTGTGGCAATCAAAACTCGTGTGTCTTCTAGGATCTCCTTGATCGTTGACCCAATGCGATCAGCAGTCAGGGCTTCGACGTGCTGAACAAGTAAAGCACAGCAATCGGGACCACAACTCATGGCACGCTCGGCTCTTGTCCTGAGAAACCCCTCAGTCTTCACATCGCTTCCACTGCCGCTTCCTTCACTGAGGATATCATACGCGTCGATTTTATATGTGTGAAGACCCATATCGGAACAAGCGCCTGACGCTAGAGTCAACTTTCCAATATTTCGATGTGTTGACGTTAACAGAATTGCGACAGGAGGCATCTTCAAATGAATCGCTCTGGCGCTAGTGGCTGCTGCGATCAACTCTCTCAACTGGCGTCTGAGAGGTGACACATATGGCAACTCAGGTTCCTGAATTGGAGCTGGGGTCGACTCCGATGCCTTCTTGGGGGTCTTCTTGAGACCAAGATAATATTGCCATGTGCTCTGCTTGATACCTGGTATGCGACTTGTTTCGAAGCCTGAACCATGCATTGCAACAGATGAACTATCGATGCACGCAACTGATCCCCAGAAAGCCTCGGCGCTTCCATCTTCATCCTCATCCGCTTTCTGGATTTGGATATGTCCAACTTTGAACCAAGCTACACTGTCGAACTTGGAAGGTTGTTTTCCTCCCTCCTGTCCACCAGCAGTAAGTGCCATCACATCGTCCACTTCGGATCCTCCTGCGCCAGGCATCTCCTGGAGCGTGCGGCCAAGCTCAGCGTCGACTGGGACAGCGATAAGATCGCCGCTTCGAACAAGGCGGATTTTCTGGGCGAAATACCGTTTGAGACCACCCAGAACGGCGGTTTGGAAAGCTCGCTCTGCAGAAATGGGAGTTCGAATGTGGTGAATAGTAATATCTCGAGCGTAAGGCGGACGAGCTGCACTTGTAAACCGAGGGATTGTCCCCTTGCCTTGATATGATGCCTTTTTCAAGGGCGCAAGACGTAGATAGGGTGCATCGTCTAGATTGGCTAAGAGGATAGGCGAGGCGTAGGCCGTAGGACTGGCGGGCCGCTGAATCTGGGATTCGAAGAATGACAATCTTCTCTCGCCGTGTTTAGCGCTGGGTATTCTAGTCATTGGCCGTTGCGAATAGCCTTCAGGGAGACCATAGACTCGGACGGGTCGCCACTTGGCAGGCTCTGACTCAACTTGTCCAAAACTTCCGAGGCCAAATGCACCAAATCCATTCGTAGGGGGTTCTTCTGCAGCTTCTATTCGTGCCCAATCTCCAGAAAAACACCCAATACGGCTCAGTGATGTCACGTCAACGTAGATTCGCGCTTCCTCATCGTCTTCTAAGGATGGCTTCGGATGCAAGAGGTCTGTCGGAATTTGTTCCATCAAACCCTGTGCCTTGAAGAGACGACCTCGAGGTCGGTCTGGTCGAGCAGTGGTCGCAGTGAAGTTGGAGAAAACGGAGCCAGGCGTTGCGATTCCATTTGTTTTCCTGCCACGAAGCGTTCCAACTGTCATAGGCGTGCCTGGCTGTAGTGTTGATACACCGCTGGCATTGGTTGTGGGCAAGGTTGGTGCTTGCAAAGAAATCATATCGTCCATAGAATCATCTGATAATTCGTCCTCATTGTCGAAATCAGACATATCTGGCTCGGTTTCTGTCGCAGACTCCATGTCCTCGGTCGTCATTCCTGACTTATCGCGATCCTCAGCTGCAGAGTAGAACTGGTCGTTACTGGTATCATCCTCATCCTCGGGGACCCCATTAAGCTGTTGGCTAGCGGTCATCGAAGCAACGCGACATATCTGCTTTGTATGGACACGACCGCGCATGAGAATGATCTTGGTTGACTCTGTTAAAACACCTTGGGCAACAGGCTCGCACAGCATGATCTTTCCGGGGTTCGGAGGCACGTGTGTAAGAGGGTGAGGCGGAAGAGGAAGTGGAAATAAATCGCCAGCATGCACAACCTTTAGACTGCCCAGGGCAGCTCTTAGAGAAGTCACAAGACGCCCATCCGGTGTTGAATCGGCTCCTTTCGCCTTGGAGCTGGCAGGGTGGTCTCGGAAGAAAGTACCCTCCCCATTCTCCAGTCTTTTCGTCAATTCACTCTCCAGGCTCACAAAGACAGTTTCGAGAGGAACGGGCGCCACGTCAAGGACGAGGATCTCGATTCCGCCGCGGCTGTGACTTGATAGCTTGGATGGCGCGACCTGTTGTAACGTCACAGCAAAGCTTTGTAAGGAAGCAGAAGACGGTGAGAATCGGACGGTCGAGGGCGCGAGTGCGGAAGACTCGATAATGGGTACAATTGACCATGGACTGTCGGTAGGGTTGGCATTGGGTATCCACGGAGCGATCGCAATGTGGTGAACGTCTTCGGTAGCGCCTTGGTAGAGTTGAGCTGGGATTTCGTTCTAGTATTGACTTGTAATGAAAGATGTGCTTCACTTACCGTTACCTAGATGGGGGAAGAGATCTCGAAAGATGTCTTCGGATACTATGCCGACATCGCTCTTAATATGATCGTCAAGCACCAGTTTTGCAGTAATGGCAGGTTTATCCTGGCGACGTCTGCGGTTCCTCCGCCTGTTCGAAGTCAAAGCTGGCTTTGAAGAGGACGCCATCTTGAGAAGGAGTCAAGCTTGAGGGAATGTGGTAAAGTTTGCGGAGGACGATATTGTTACAGGAAGCTCGAAGCGCAAACGCGGGGATCACTGCATCGCTCTGGAAATCCTTCAATTGGTAAAATCGCAAGGTCCGGACAAACAAACAAGAAGGAGCAATCTCGAGTATACAATTGCGCGTAAAAAAGAAAAGAAACCCCAAGGGGATGAGGATGAGGATGAGGCTACTGACTGTGAGGTTGAGATTAAGAAATTGGAGGTGGCTTTGGAGCTCGGCAGCGGCTCAGAGCGACCGAAGCAGCAACAGTGGCCTGCCTCGGCTTCTCCCAGCTTTGGCTAAGGTTGGTAGGTGCTACACGGGGACTCTGCCGCTCCGAGGTACGTACCGAGACCGAGAGCCCGTGAGGTACCCCGAACGCGGAGAAGCGTGTACAACAGCGATCTAATCTGCCTTCAGGGAGCCAAAAACATGAGGGTTGAATAGTAGAAGCCAAAGTAAGCTCATCAAATAGGCCCCTAATCTTTGGATAGGTAGTTCTGGATAAAGATGCTATCAAGTTATCCTTCAGTCTGCTACCTAGGTGTATGTCTATAGGCGGGTATCAGCCCGCAACTCCAGAGCCCAGGCAGCGCAGCGTCTCCAGCGTCTCCAACCTGGGGTAAAAAGCCAAGTCCAGGGTTGGTCGATTCATATCGAGACCCTGCAACGGCGGTTCAATTGGAGAAACGAAGCACAGCGCAAGATCAACAGGAGCTGAAAATAGCTTATCTTGCATGAGGAATGACACAAGCGGCATCGGATACTTGGTCCTACTTTGTTCAGGTCCAACTTATCTAAGTGTCTTCGGTATCAGCATCATATGGACGAAAACGAAATCATACATCATCATGGGTATCTGGGTAATCGTTTACAACACGAATACGCTCTTATCATTTCCCCAATTGTATAAGTAAGCAGTACTCCGTACTCAGATACAGAATGTCATACGTATCATCAATTCTTGGCCGTTAGCAGTATCTATTGCAACATGATCATCCAAAACATACAAGACAGTACAGCTGTGAACGCAAATTAGATGATCTCTTAGACCCCTTTTGACAGCCTTCACATGCTTTTCAGCAAGGATCATCGCTCATTAAAGTCGCAGTTCCCGCCACAAATCCGGCTGTCTGGCCAAAACTCTGCTTCTATCGACTTCCCATGACGCAACTCCATCTTATTAGCGACCATTCACAGTTGATTGCCCTGTCACTTCCCATGATTAAGCATTGCCGGCCTGTTTGATGAATTTGAAACGGGCTTCCCCCTTCTTTCTTAGTAGCCATCACAAAGGAAAAGACTCGGTCTAGACAGTCTCGACAGTTTCTCATCATCACGCCAGTCCCTTATACACCGCATAACTACCGAGACTCAAGTCAACAATCGGTCTGTCCGTTAAGTGGAATATTGGACGTACACCATCTGATCTATTCTCCTTATGATCCCACCCTCTTTTTATCCATCCTTGACCTGTTTTTGCATTGGCCATCTCCGTCCTGGATTTGTATCTCCGTAATCCTTTATAATTCCCCGTTCGACATGCGAATTGTCCCTTGAACAGTAGATCTCTCTTCCACGACGCATCTCAAGGCCGGCAGTCGTCCACCTAGGCACTTGTTCTGCACAGCCATAGCCATACTATCATCTGGTATCTACACACTCTTTACTGGCTGAGTCGGCCATCATAATCGATAATTGCATAGAAACCATGACACAACAACAGCATGGCTCGTCAACAGCGACGCAAGAGCATCACCCTAAAGTTGTAGGCAAGAAACTAGCCGAGACAGCCGTCCAATTCTCACAACAAGCTGAGAAGCTCTCACACCAACACCCAACGGGCCAAGACCCTGGGGTTGCCATCGAAGCACAATTTGTCACGCCTCATGACCCTGTCATCATCACTTCAGATGGAAAACGTCTTCCCGGTGTGCCGTTGCAGGAGGCGCATAAGCTCAATGTTCTGAGGGAAGAACTTCAAGGCGAGCCTGAGAGTGTCGAAATCAAAGCAGGAGACGAAACCAAGGAGAAAATATCCAATGTCGAGACCGCAAACCCCGAGCAGAAAAAGGTCGTTCAGTTGCCTTCAGAACAGAATGGCGCATCTCTACAAAAGTCCAATAGCAACAGCACATTGCGAAAACAGACACCCCCTTCCCATACCAATCCTCTCTTCCCCCCGCTGCCGCTGTACGGACCTCCAAATATGCTGCGCAATCTTCAGTGCATGTTCTTTCGAATCAGTGCATTCTTTCTCAGCCTGGCCTTTCTCGGGGTTATCGTCTTGGGCTCATTGTTCACGACAATACCCATGATCTGGAAGAACATCTGTTACCGGCTGACCTTTCGCGATCCCGATTCTGATAGGCCATTCTACGAAGAAGAGAAACGCAGAGCTCAAGCAAGACGCGAGCAAGAAAAGGCTTGGAAACAAAAATCATCAAATGGACGAACGCTAGACAGGATGGAAAATGCTGAGGAATTCCCACCAACCGAAGGCGGACCAGACCCGATCATCTGTGACGTCGCATATTATGCGCGCAGAGTTGGTCTAGACGTTGAGACCTTCGAGGTTCAGACCGAGGATGGCTTCATAATCGACTTATGGCATGTTTACGACCCCAAGGAGTATACCGAACTCGAGGAAAGCCTGAGGTCTGATCAGGGGCCGGAAGTATTCCAACCCCAAAGGAGGAAGCTCAAAGACCCATCACAGAAGCCAAAGTTCCCCGTGCTGCTCATGCATGGCCTCCTACAAAGCTCGGGTGCTTATTGCTGTAACGATGACGAGTCTCTCGCTTTCTGGCTGTGCAAGTCTGGATATGACGTGTGGCTTGGCAACAATCGCTGTGGATTCAAGCCCAAGCATGCACTGCTTGAGTACAACGACCCGAGGATGTGGTGCTGGAATATTAGACAGATGGGCGTGTTCGATCTTCCCGCGCTGACGTCGCGAGTCATCACAGAGACGGGCTTCGAAAAGATTGGACTTATCTGCCACTCCCAAGGTACAACTCAAACCTTTGTCGCCTTGGCCAAAGAACAGCGACCTGAGCTGGGCGAAAAGCTGACCGTATTCTGTGCTCTCGCCCCAGCCGCATATGCTGGGCCGTTGATCGGCAAGATGTACTTCAAGTTCATGCGAATTATTTCGCCAGGTCTATTTCGTCTCATGTTTGGCATCCATGCTTTCATCCCTTTCATGATGCAGATGCACAAGCTGTTGGATCCCCGTCTATATGGCTGGCTTGGTTACAAAGTCTTCTCGTTTCTGTTTGACTGGACCGACGCCCGCTGGGATCGTGGCCTTCGCAATCGCATGTTCCAGTTTGCGCCTGTTTACGTCAGCGCTGAATCTATGCGATGGTGGCTTGGCCGAGAGTGCTTTGCCAAGCACAAATGCATCTTGTCGACGAAAGAGATTGTCAGAGCTGAGGAGCACATGGATTCTAAGGGAGATGGACGACCCGTGACACCAAGGACCTCGTCAGCGCTTGAGGCTCATCGGAAACATCCCAAGGGCTCTACCGCGTGGTACAACAAACAGGCACCACCTATGGCCATGTGGGTTTGTGGTAACGACGATCTTGTTGACGGAAGGAAACTGCTCCGGCGGTTTGAGAAGGGCCGCGAGCCTCATGTCAACCTGGTCCACAGCAAGGTGATTCCTGAATACGAACATCTAGATGTCATCTGGGCGATGGATGCGGTCGATCAGGTTTTCAAAGAAGTACGCGAGGTTCTATGGAAGACATGCAATGCACGCGATATTTGCCGCGTCCCTGAAGGATGTGAGGCGGTGCTACCAGAAAAGGCGAAACTGTCTGTCAAAGAAGATATGGTAGAGGAGTGCCAATCGAGTAGTAGTGGCGAGACTTAGAAAGTGTTCGAAGAGACATAACGATATACATGAACCAAACCAATACACGGAGACGAAAGACGAAAGACGGATGCGGATATACATGGAACACAAAAGGATATACGGATTGGATCATATATGGATTGATATCATGTTACGAATATCTCTCCTTGGCTTTGTGAACATCAGCACTGTCAGATACCTCGAGTTGAATTTCACTATGGGCAGATGGGATTGTTGGGATGGCGTTAAGGTTGGTTATGTTATGTTGAATTAGTACCGAGGCAACGAATTTAGACATATTATTTTAATTATGGATCAAGTTAACATTGGATGATATCTTATACTTTATAGTACTTGCATCAACTGCAGTGCTTAGTAGCAGGTCTAAAACATTTTTATATCAAAGAAATGAGATCACTGCAAAAGAGAGGATATCGTAGGATGTGGTAGGTGTTTAGATTATCTTGTACACTAGTCGTATATTCTACAATTCATCGCCTTTCTTAGGTGGATGTCGCGCTCTTTGCCTTTATTAACACAAAACCATGTTGCGGAACTCACGGTTGATAAGTGAATGCCCCATACTTAACCCATGCGCTCAGCCTCCTCCAGCAGCTTATCAACACTGAATCTTGAGTCGCCAGCCGCAAACCAGTTCAGCAGCTTCTTTCGCTCCTCAGCCCTATCCTTACGCTCACCAGTCAACTCGACCTCCTCACCATCCCAGCCACCATAGAATCGCTGTAGAGACATGAGCAACCACTTGGCGTTTTCTGGTGTAACACCTCGGTCAGGTAGGACCTGGCCCTGCATCAAAACCAGACCTCGCTCATCCGCGAGGTCGAGGTGGTGTGTGATGGTAGTGTGAGGCTGCGCAAACTCGCCTCGGTTCTTATATTCAGCAAGCTGGGTGAACAGAACAGTGCTAGTCTTCGACGAGGCATCGAAGGTCCACTGCAGGAAGTGAATCTCTGCGCCTTGGGCGGGATGAGGCACCGGGAGAACGAATTGAGGTGCTATTCGTGCAGCGTCCTCCATGGCCTTGTATGTAGACATCGGGATTACAGCACAGAGGTTCTGCTCAGATGAGGCATGTCGTAGACGCCAGATAGCTGTAAGCTCCTTCTCTGGAAGCTCCCGTGCCTTGGGGAGGTCAATGATGTCATTTAGTGTCTTGACAGCAGGCTTATCCGAGCCGGCTGGAGGATGTTGAGGAGGAGTGGTAGGAGGATCGCGAGGGTCTCTAGTGGGTTGGTCTTGTCCAGGGGGGTCGTCGGCATTGGGTTGGACGACTGGTGTTTCGGGTGCTTGAGGAATTGTTCCAACTGGAATCTCAATACCACTCTTTCGACGCTCAGCATCGATTTTGTCCGCGTAAGCTGCCTTGAGCTGGTCGATGCTCTGGAGGCCCTCTTTTTGAGCCTTCCGATTCAGCTTCTCTTTGTACTTCTCGACGACGGCTTGTGAAGGTTGGGTTGTTGCGAGGAAGCGAATATCGTGAACTTGGGCCCATCGTCGCTGGTTGATAGCTCGGGTGGTGCGTATGGGAGCGGCTACAAGCCGGCGAAGGGCAGGAATTCGTAGTGAGGCCATGCTGGAGGTCAATTGAGTCGACAAGTCACCCGTGGACGTGTCGTGCTCAGCTGTGTTGATGTGTTTTGGAGGTCGATGACGGAGAAAGAAATACAGGGGCCAACCACCAAAATTCGCTGTCGTCACTCAACCCAAGAAATACTGTAGTGGGGCCGTGTCTGCGGAATGACGGATTGGCCGGCTTCGGAGTTTGGCATGATGACAAAGAGGGCTTCAGCAATTGGACCAATGTGATAAGACTTATATCAAAAACCTCGAAACAGAGAACAGAGATATACCAAAGAATCTGGAACTTATTGCACAACATCTCTCATATTATTCTCTTACTTCTGACATCACTCTGCAGAAAGCCAACTACCTACAGTGCTCAACTACCCCGCCATACAATTTCACCGCTTTTGGTGGGCATCAACTTTCTGCCACTTCACTATCGCAAACTCGAGGGGCAAAATTGCAAGTTTCTCTTTATAAGTTGTTTGGAATAGGGCAAACAGTTGGCTTTGTGCGTCCAAGAAGACATTCGAAAGGATTGTGCGGTCTCACACTGTCTTATCATGGCGGACTTCAGGCAATGGGCTCTTGAATTTGTTCTGGCTGAAAATGAGGGGCAACAGACAGCGATAGCCAAGAAGGCTGCCAACGGTACTTTAGTCCATCCCTGCTAAATGAAGATGTTCTAACTTTGTCTAGAGATTCAAACTGCAGCGGCCAATACAAACCCTGTAGCTCGATGGGTCGAAGCTGTGCAGCCTTGGATGCCAGGTGGTGGTAATGAGGCCGAGAATGAGACACCAGATTGGACGGCGAGGGCAAAGGGTGAGTCTCGGTTCATATGTCGTGGTATCGGTCATGTCTAATTGTAATAGCGCTCGAGTTTCTATCACGGACTTTGGATTTTCTGAGCAATGATATTCTGAAACCCAGCCAAGGTAAACTCATGTACTAAACTTGACTGCGATTAAGTCTAACGATTGATCAGTGAAGTTATTGGTCAGCTTCTTCGGAGCTATGTTCGAGGTCGATCATAAAGCTGGAATTATGCCTTCCGCGAGCGCTCTATCTAGGATAGTCGCCATGAAGTCCTTCCAACGGCACATGGGACACGACATTATCCAGAAAGTGTGCTCTCTCAAGGACGACTTCCCACGCCAAGTATCCAAGACCAGACTCGAAATCTACGAGCTCATACGACTACTCATGACAACTCCTGGTGTTGCCAGTGATTTACAGAACACACACGGCTCGTCTGCTGGCTTTATGCTCGACTTGATTCAACTGTGTAGAAGTGAAAGAGACCCCGAGTGTCTGATGGTGTGGTTTGATATCTTGAGATTGTTCATGTCTGAGTACACAGTCTCTCAAGACGTATTGGAAGAGGTGTATGGTGTTTTCAAGCCATACTTCCCCATTTCACTCCCTCGAGCATCTCAGGTTGCAATCACCCCCGAAGAGCTGAAGCTAGCACTGCGAAAATGCTTTTCAGCAAACCACTTATTAGCTGATAAGGTCTTTCCATTCCTTTTGGGCAAGTTGGATCAGGGTGATGCTGTGACGGTCAATGTCAAGGTTGGTAGAACCCCTATTCTTCAAAGGGAGGATTTAAGCTGACCGAAACTAGCTCGATATCCTCAAAACAATGCAAGCCTGTCTCGATGAGTACAGCCATCCTCAGAAAGCGATTGCCCCCTATGCCAATCAAATATGGGGCAGCTTGAAGTATGAGGTTCGAAACGGAGAAATTGAAGATACAATCTGGGGCACATTGGAAGTTCTCAAGTCTCTCACTCGACGACTCACTGGCGATAGCCTCCGCGACTACACATTATCAGTTACCCGAGACTGCGTACCGGACCTTGCGACAACCATGTATACCTCACCCGCCGGCCGACTTATGGTCAGTGTCTTGAGCTCCAAGCCTAGCGCTTTTGTCTTAATGGCCGCCCCCGTCATTACACATATCAAAGAGAACTTGCGACACCCAAAGGCACCTGTTCATACCCAGGATCTTCTCAAAGTCTTGCATGTCATTCTAGAAACTCGTTTCCTGTTAGTTGATACAAATATGGCCGCTGAGGACCGGGAGGATTTTGCTGCCATAGACGGTTTCTTCAAGTCTCTTTATGAAGATGTCTTCAAGAACCCTGTGAACCTTGGTTCTAAACCAGATGCCTCTTATGATGATATCAAGGTTGCTACGCAAGCCGTCCCGGGAGCTGGAGTTTTGGTTTGCCAACGGCCTTCCAAGTCATTGGATCTGTCAAACAATGGTGCAAGCGACATTTCTCAGCGATTACTTCCCGAGTCAACTTGCTCAGAAATCTGCTCATCTCTCTTCGCCATTCTCAAGAAGTCGGGTCCTGGTTACCCTCGATCATCTGGGGGCGATGAACTCGTTAACGATGCTGCCCAGGCTCTCCAACGGGCTATCCGATACTTCCCTCGTGGCTTTAATGGTCTTGTGGATGAGAGTTTGAGCATCATTCGCTCCAGCCGACAAAATGGTAATGTTCCCGATACGGTTGAGACGATCAAGACTCTTGGAGGTTTGGTTGCATACCTGGGTTCATCAGAACTACCTTTCACACCACGCGATGGTTTCGATCACTTCATTTACTCTATCCGCGCATTTTTATCAGAACTCTTTGATTCGCTCGAGTCCAAGTCGGATCCTGAAATTTGGTGTGCCCTGGTCGCTACAATTCAATCCACTATTCGATATTTCAACGATGCCTGCTTGGCAAAGAACCCCGATAAAGAATTCTCCATCGAAGACGAGCCCTTACAGAAGATTGGCTCTGCTTACCCTGCCCTGAGTAAGCTTGGTGGGGGGATAGTAACTGAGTCTTCTCCTGAATATCATAGCCGAGTTTCTCAGTCAGCCTCTGTGGCCGAGATAAGAAGCGAGTTCTTACTCATTACCCTATTCATTGCCCGACAACTGTATCGCCGAGCAACCAAGGTAATTGACACACATCCCCAGACAGGTAAACAAGCTCTGAGTCTGAGTGATGACTTCACCAATGTCGATGAAGTCTCTGGACACCAGTATCTTCATCTTATTTCCACTCTTGCAGGCTTTGTGGTCCGCGAGTTCAGTGAAACTCAACAAACATCGCTCAAGGCTGAGAGTTTTGCTATTAGCCTCTTCCGTGATGATTCCATTGCGGTTCCCGAGACGGCGCCGGAAGCTCAGTCAAGCTTGGAGAATGGCTCATCTTGGAGTTGGTTAGCATCCGAAGCGCCAAATGTTTTGGCTTTTGGTATACTGCAAGCTTTGCAACCATCAGCAGTATCTCGCCTGGTAAGACCACTGTGATCATAACCCGTCTTCTTTATTACTAACTCGATTGGTAGTTTGACACTGGGGTTGCCCAAGAGTTGATTCTCAGCGGATTCGCAGCGGACACAAACTTTAGCAGACCAGTGACGCTTTCCATCTTGACTATTCTAGCAAACAAGTTCAAGATTGAGACTGTTCCAAGTCTCATAGCAGCTCTCGAGCAACGATCCTCAAGTCTGCTAACCGCATCTACGTCAGGAAATGACGCCTCTCGCTTGGAGCAAATCGCCTCTATCTATGCCCTTGTTGCGGGAATGGTCAGACGATATAGCGGCAAGGAAGCAAAGACACTATTAGATGTGGTCAAGGAATCCCCTAAAGATCCCCAGCTTGGCGCTGAACTTGCTCGACGACTTGAAATGATTGTGGTCCCGCAGCAACCGCTTACTAAAGAGTGTTATGCCATCGTCAAACCCCTCTGGACCCAGAAGGTCTATTTCCAACTTGTCAGCCCAATGTTACAAGCCGCCACTGGAAAGGAAGTACAGGCTCAGGACCAACAGGCCAAGGCGAACTACAGCACCGCCGTGCTGCTCATGGTTAAGCACATGAGTTTCCCAATCTATGAAGCCGATGCAGACAGCATCCTCCGAATCTCGATCGGTGTTGCGCAAAACAGTGGCATCGGCCCTGAAACCAAGGCCGCCCTGGACGTGATTAAGAATACACTTGCAGAGGCTCCCGAGAAGGGCAAGGGGCACATTCGAAGCATCATCAAGATCTGCAGCAGCGTCTTCTCACATAAACCGTCCCCCAAATCTGCTGATATAGAGACGGAGGGTGCTTGTGGCAAGCTTGCGCTGGAGATCGTCGGGAGCCTACCACAGACATACGACTCCCAGCACTTGATACCACATGCGCCTCAAGTGCAACGGCAGTTGACATTGGTTTGTGGGCACCGCGTACGAGAGGTGAGAAAGACAGCACGGTTGGCAAGGGCAGCTTGGGCAGATCTCAAGTAAGATGACGAGCTGGCTTTTTTCCATAGAGGCAACGTGATAGGATCATGGGACTTGATCTCCTTTTTGTGATTGGCGCTAGATATGTAGTCGAAAAGGTTCATATATCACAGAAATCATTCAGAATTGGACAATAATCAAGCAAAAGGACCATACTCAGACGTTCTGTCGGAGTTCTGACAATGTCCTGTCAGTGCATGGTATCAATATGATTCCCTACAAACGCCATACTATATATAACCACTTCTTCTTCTCCCATACCCCTTTTTACGCCTTGCGTCGCTTGCCACCCTTCTTCTCAGTTACTTCTGGTGTGGACGCGGCCTCAGCACCAGTGGCGTTGGCAGCCAGAATAGCATCGAGAACATCAGGGCTGGCATCCAACAACTCCTTAGAGACGGTGACACGCTTGGGGTCCCGCTTGCCGATCAAAGGTACTGAGTTTGCGAGCAGCTCCTGGAAGGGAACAGCAACAAATTGTCCAGTCTGGTCGAACCAGCCGCTAAAAGGCTTGGAGATTTTGTGAACAGTGGATTTCGAGTTCTTATCGGTGACGGTAATAGTGAGGTTGTAGATGGGGACGTTCTTCTTTGTAGAGCTGCTGATGGAGATCTAACAAAGGTGTTAGTAGACTGCAAAGAAGATGTGAGCAACTTCGCCTGACCTTCTCTCCTGAGGGTGAAGTTCCCTCGTACACGACACCCTTTTCACGGAACATAATCCATAGTGTCAAGGCGCTATTGATCAAGGTGTAGAGCGTAACGGCAGCAGCTGTGTAGTATTTCGTGCTCTCAAAGCCCAGCTTGTAGTCCCAGAGGAAACAGGCAGCTGCAACACCGAAAGCAGTGTATCCGAGGGCAAGGCGGACATCGGTGAGGGTATGAGATTGGCGAAACT
This sequence comes from Fusarium anthophilum, assembly GCA_013364935.1. Lineage (NCBI taxonomy): Eukaryota > Fungi > Ascomycota > Sordariomycetes > Hypocreales > Nectriaceae > Fusarium > Fusarium anthophilum. Next base: position 29,751 of record JABEVY010000496.1, read on the forward strand.
TGAGAGAGTTCAGGTAGTTGGGGATAGCATCGTCGGATGTGTTTTTGAGGTCTGTGTCGCGAAGAGCCACCGTGTCAGAAGATGGTCTCGTATAAGAGCTTATGAGGAGCGGGAAAGCTTACCAGCAAGATTATAGACCGAGATCTTTTCAGCGGCGTTGGCCATGATGAATTATAAGTCCGCAATGGCTTGTGTCGGAGAAATTGAGTGCTGTGGTATGTTGCTAAAGAAAGTGGTCGTTTTCTCTGTGTACAAGTATCGAGACTCGCTGTCATGGGAAGTCGGTCGTGGGGCCGAAGTGAAGCATGTGGATAGCTGTCCCTTCATCAAAAGTCTAACCCCGAACAGCTAAAGTCCTCCGTAAAGTGTGGCTGCTCCAGGGTCGTTAGTGTACCGCCACCACACCAATCATGCAGCTCCGCTCACATGTGGCGTCTGTTGCCTTGAATCGTGGCTATTTGACGACCTTGAACCTCACATCTCCAACAGCTCCATTGCAACGCGACATCAGCTTCGCCCCCCCAACGCTGCTATTCTACGCCTGCAACTATCGAAATCATGGCGCAAGCTCCGGTTCAAACCCTTCATAGGGATCCTCAGTTATTGTTCGTCACCTCCCGAATGTTCCGCCAACGGACGAAGCCACTAACTTGAACTTGTAGCTACTGGATCCTTATCCCCATCACCATTGTCATGGTCTTGACTGGTGTGCTCCGTCATTACGCATCTGTTCTTATGGCGACCGCACCTAAGAAGCAGGACGAAAAGGCGATGCGTGAGCAACGCTTCCTTGCTCGGGGTGTAGCTCTTCGGACCAACCACCATGTCCTCTCACAGAAGGCATTCGAATCTCGACGTGATGTTCTGACAACCAATTACGAGGCTGGAACATACCTCAAGGAGCCCGATCGCAAGGGCCAACCTCCTGCCAACCCTCTGTCCGATCCCAGCGCTATGGACGGCATGATGGGTATGATGAAGAACAATATGGCCATGATTATCCCCAATACGCTCATCATGAGCTGGATCAACGCTTTCTTCAGTGGATATGTTATTAGTATGTTGATTCGTCGTTGAGTCTGGAAAATACTAACCGTCACAGTGAAATTACCCTTCCCCATTACTATCAAATTCAAGAGCATGCTCCAGGCTGGTGTTCAGACCAGGGAAATGGATCCTCGATGGATGTCCAGTATCAGTTGGTACTTCCTGTGCATCTTCGGTCTCCAGTTTGTTTATGTGTTCCTTCTTGGTAGTGACAACGGTAAGCGTCCTGATCTGGCAATTCCTTGGCCATCCACTAACACAATGCAGCCGCCAGCCAGGTTGCTCAGCAAATGCAAGCGCAGCAGATGCCCAACCCCATGATGGGTGGTCCTGGCCAGGACCCCCACAAGCAGTTCGTGGCCGAGATTGAGAACTTGAACGTTGTGGAGCACTACTCTGTTCTGGACAACGTTGAGGAACGTCTGTTGGCGGGTATCAAATCGTAGATTCATAGAACGAGCAAATGTACATACGCCAAATAAAATGCGGTGACATATTTTCCCTGGGCCCATGTTCTTCCGTAATTCCTCAGTCCATTATCCAACACTATGCTCCATCCCACCAGAGACATACACCTAATCCTTCAGCAGCCATACTGGCCTTGATGCGGTACGGGGTTTTCAAGGGCGAATCTTCGGCTTGTGTTGGTCCAGCGGGAGCTTGATCATGCCACTCCTCATCGATGACTTGAAAGCGAACCATCTCATGGTTATCATAGAAGAGTCGGTCCTCATCGAGATTCCAGATCCAGAGTTGTTCGCTGTGGTTGCTGCACGGTGTTAGCGTCTGCATATGCAAACCATCACGGGCTACTCACTACTCAGCACCCTCTGGTAACTCCTCAAATGGCACAAAGATATCGTCGAAGAAATCTGTTCTCAGATTGATACCTGCTGGTGTAGAACTTCGTATTCTGCCAATCATGACCTCGCCCTTGAAGGGACGGAATACGACCATACGAAACTCAGCTACGCGGGGCTCCATTAGCTTCACATCAAGTTCAAAGTGCATTTCTACTCACTGTTCACGTTCACCAAACCTGTGCCATGACCAATGAGACCTTCTGAAGCCCACTGCAAATCGTACAAGCAGATACAAAGTCCAATCTTTTGAATAACCTGCAACGCTTTGTTAGTCACGGTTCAATATGCGTACGATGCGTAAGATAAATTTCACTTTATTAGAGTATTTGGCATTGATATTGTCCTCGATTGCGTCTATGCTGCGCTTGGAGAAATCCTCCGGCGCAATTTGCACCAAGTCGGCGATCTTCGTCTAAACAACTTATGAGTTCTTCATGCATGCATCCATAGCAGGGCGAAACAAACCAGGATGAACATTGGCACACCGAGGGCGGGCAAAGTGAGTCAACGTGAGTCTTTTGGTAAGTATTGAATAGAAAGGAGATATAAAAGGTCGCACAAGGCCTATGAAAAGAAATTCAGTTTTATGAAGTTCTTGTGTACCAGCCTCAGGGCGTTTCTCAGCGTCCAAAGAACCTTATGAGCGGCAGAAAAGAATGCCAGAGCCGCTAAGCCGCCTCGGGTTGGATTGGAGCTCGAAGCATCTCACCGCCTTCCAGAAGAAGACTGGTACACCAACCGCGACTGCGGTGTACAGGGAAGTTCGTCACAGTCTGGCGCTCCAGAGGAAGCTCCTTCCGTCTTTCAATCATTGTCGTGCCGTCTTTTTTTGGAAAGGGCATCACAAACGGGCAACTGCAGTCCTGGTGCCATTGCCCCAATTACCGGCCTGAGAGTTCCAACAACATATTTTAACTCTGATTCCTACTCTCTTTTACTTGAATTCTTTCTCACGCTATCTTATCCCACCTATGTAAACTTTTACTCCGTCACAGCAACTCTAGATTTTTTACCACTCCCGACTTTCGTCTTACTGAATCCCGACACTCCATCGAGTAACTTTGCGAACAAACAATCGACTCAATTGCAAACACACGCCCTGAAGCTTCGGTCTCCAGCTGAAAATCCGACTTTACCCTCGCGATCTTCAAATCCTGCCACCTAAGCGTCGACCCCCCTCCGTCTACTGCCATCAACACCTATCTTCACCATGTCAGGTTACGGTTACGGTCCTCCACCTC
>JABEVY010000497.1:0-25558 GCA_013364935.1 Fusarium anthophilum
TTTTTTTTTTTTTTTTTTTTTTTGTTTTTTTTTTTTTTTTTTTTTTTTTTTTTTTTTTTTTTTTTTTTTTTTTTTTTTTTTTTTTTTTTTTTTTTTTTTTTTTTTTTTTTTTTTTTTGGAACTACCCTTAAGACCATTCTCTCCGGAGATCCACGAAAGCGGCCCGCGTCCATGAATATCCCTCGAATCCGGATTGATGTCGTCACTTGCGAGAAGAGCATTGATATCTTCGATCTTACCGGACTCTGCAGCGATACAAAGTGCCGTCCGTCCCGCGTTATTAGGGAGATCAGGCTTGATCCCTGGAACCCCGAGAAGCGCCTTTATTTTCTCGACGTCCCGCGCATGACTCAGAACAGTGTTTCCATTGTTGTCCTGCATGTTTGGATTGCCTCCTGCGGCCAAAATCTGCTTGACCATTCCCACTGTGCCTCCAAAGACAGCCAGCATCAAAGCTGTCAGACCGTAACTGTCCTGGAAGTCCGCATCGATGCCCGAAACGGAGAGCAACACTTTAGTCGCACTTTCGCTTTCCTCGCCACCGTATTCGACCACAACCATGAGCGCTGTTCGTTCGGACGAACGAGCAAGGGCGGTATTGACGTCGACCCGCCCTGAACTGAGCAGTGTCTGAATCATGTCCGCGTGACCACGCGAAGCTGCCACTAGCGGAGGCGTGTGCTCGGGTCCAGCCATCGGGTCAATCTGAGGATGCTCTAGAAGAGCCATGACGAGTCCCAGAGCTCCATTCTTGGCCGCGTACCATAACGCCGTACGGCCATCGTCGTCCTTAACATTAGCAGCAATCTGCCCATCAGCCAGCAGCCTGCGGGTCACGCCCTCGTGCGACTGCCAACCCCCAGGACGATATCTCCTCCCTGGATTTGTGGCCCAGATAAGTGGTGTTCTCGCGCGGGAATCTCGGCTGTTGGGGTCGATGGCTCCCGTTGCTATCAGTTCATCCACGACAGCCTCAAAGCCCCTCTCGGCCACAAATGAAAGAGCAGTGCGCCCTTTGTCATTTTTATAGTCAACCTCAATCCTGCCATCGGCAATAAGAACTTTGATTACACCAATGAATCCTCCCTGAGCAGCAGCGGTAAGAGCCGTACCGCTATGCTTCGGATCAACTCCTGGTCTGATCTCCTCCATGTCCAGCAATAAACGGACGGTGTTCAAATCGCCCCTCCTGGACGCCGCCATCAATGGACTGTCTTCAACCCATCCTAGTGCTTCTCCTGCGTAGTATTCATAAACCACGTTAACATCGGGACTGTGCTTGGCCAAAAGCTCTCGAACAATTCTAGGGCATCCAGCGGCGACAGCGAAAACCAGGAGCTTGGATACAGGCTCAATAGTGTCCTTGGTACCATTGTCATCAGTGTCTTGGGAGTAGTGCCCAATATCACATCTATCCAGCAGAGATAACGCCACGTCCTTGAATCCACCACGAATGGCAAGGCCCAGTATGCTGATTTCTTCCCAAGGCCCCTTGGTCAGGTCAGTTGTTAGACACGGATTAATGCCATCTGCGCGCGATAGTAGCTCAGCTGTTTCTTGATGACCCTCTTCCATCGCAATGGAGAGGGGCGTCTCTAGTTTGTGCTCGTGTAGATATGTAGGTCGCTGGTTAACATCTGACAACTTCTCACGTAGTATGAAGGAAAGCTTTCGGCAGAAGGGCTTTGGCCTTCCACAGCAGCCCAATACGTCTTTTGAATCACGATGAAATGTCCGATCTGCGAGAGAAATATTGGCCTTCACTTGAGGTTTCGAGAGATGTAAGGGGTAAATTAAGCTGAAGAGGGTATGTTGCCTAAACATGGCGCTTTCCATGAGCTGACAAGGTCCGCTGAGGCACCTGCATATCACTTGCTGTCATGTCAAAAGATGATTGGTCGCACTTTCCCGCTCCCTCACCAGCTATCGCGCAGCTACGTCTTGCCGGCGCAGGAAAAGGAAGCTACCCTCGGGGGGCAAGAAAGCTCAGACCTGAATATAAGGCATCAAAAATAAACTTAGCAAAAGATATCCTAAACTTAGTAAAGTTGCCCTAAATTTATCCTAAGTTACCTAAGTCTTTTTGTCATTTTATATCAAGGTCCTGAGTATTCTTCCTTCCCCTAGTTGTACATAACAAAGTCTCAGTTGCGGTATAAATATTGATCCCGCAATTGATGACAATCCGGGTCATCGATGGCATATCTAGGCTTTTAGTCTAGCTACGATCTGTCGTAGTAGGACGATCGACATCAGTCTCGGGCGCCTGGCTCTCAGCTGTAGATTCACCAGCCCCAGTAGCAGTGGCATCAGCCTCGGTAGAAGACGCAGTATCCTCAGTAACCGGATCAGTGGCTTCAACCACAGGAGCATCAACATCAGCCGCCGTCTCCTTCGCCTCAGATTCACCACTGCTTATCCAAACCGGCTCCCTCTTCTCCAAAAACGCAGCAATACCCTCCTTCGCATCCTCACTCCTCGCATGCAACGCCATAACTCTACCCGCCCATTGAGAAGCCTGCTCGTATCCATCACCCTTCGCTTTTCCAAATCCAAACTGCGTCCAGTATGCCCATTTTCCTACAGCCTGCTGCTGAGGCGACATCGAAAGCAGCCGTTCAACCACAGCTGCCACGCGTTTCTCGAAAGCCTCCTCTGGGTCCTCGCCTGGTGAGACTTTGACAACGTCGATGATTTCTGGGTAGTCTGATGCTTTGATTGGCTCTGCTGTGGCCAAGAGTCGATATGTCGTCGCGGCGGGGAAACGTCGTGAAACAGCTGTCGAGGGACTGGTGCATGGTAATCCGATCTTTGCTCCTGGCAAGGCAAATTGGGTGTCTGGCAGAGCAATAGGGAAGTCGGTGCTCATGGCGAGTTGGAACCCAGCTGCTGTCGCAAGGCCTTGGATCGGACAAACAATCGGCACAGGACTCCTCCGAATAGTCGTCATGACCTCAGAGCAAAGGTCAAACAGAGTCTTGACATCATCCCGACTCATCTTAGATAGCTCCTTGAGATCATGGCCCGATGAGAATACCGGCCCTTCGCTTCTAAGAACCAGAACATCCGGTGCGCCGGCACGCTGTTTCTTCCATTCAGATGCGTTGACGAGCCAGTCCCAACGCTTCCATTGCTTCGAGTTCGGGTCTTTGGATGCCTCTTCGAGGCCCTGGAGAAGATGATGGCTGAATTTGGGGAGCAGGCCTTTGCGCTGGGTAGGGCGTAATGAGAGGGCGCTGTCGAGCTGTGACTTGAGGTCTCTGAGCACAGGGATGCTGAGGGCGTTGCGCTTGGTGGGGTTTGAGAGTTTGATGTAGGCTGCTCGTGGGGGAAGTTTTGGGAAGGGCATTTTGGTTGAGATTATGACAGGTTCGTGTTTTTGATGAGAGACTGTGGACTGGGATGATGAATTTGGTGGTTCATGTATGATGTGAGGTTGGTGGGTAACCCCGCATTTTCTGTCAGCCACTCAACCTCGGGCAACAGATCTCTATAACCGTGGCTTCATGACACGGTTTCTCGAGAATTTGGATATATTAGTGATGAATATAGAAAAGTACATAAAAAGAACATAAAAACTCTTCATCTCTATTATTCCTTCTTCTCTCCCTTCTCCTCCTCGTATTTCGGATTTCCTCTCCCTCTCTTCTCCATAATCGCCCTCGTCTCCCCTCTCGTCCCTTCCGTAACCTTCATCCCCATAACCCTCTCATAAAAAGGAACACTCTTTTCCCAATCGCCCGTAGCTAACATACTCTTTCTCAAATGGGGCATTGACTCGGCAACTTCATTGACACATTCCATAAGCCACGTACCTAGTCCTTCGCTGCGGTAGGCGGGAGTGACCCAGACGTCGGTTATGTAGAGAACCGTGGTGAAGTCTGTGATGCAGCGAGCGATGCCGATGAACTTGGGGCCAGAGGGCTTTCTCTTGACGGGGTTACCGGGAGATGGGGGTGGTGAGTATGTGTCTGTGTCGTAGAGACCGAAGCAGAGGCCATTGTCGAGCATTTCGCGGGTCGCGTCTTCTGGGAGAGGTTTCGCCCAGTAAAACTCGTCGGACTTAAAGACTTTGATGACTTCATTGACTGGGATCAGCGAGGGGTCAGTCGAGATGAGAAACTCGTCTCGTCTCCATGACTTTTGTCGTAGCTGAGAAGCTGCTGTGGCCATTCCATGAATTATGAACGAGGTTGATGATGTTGGCTTGAAGTTGAGATCTTTAATGGTCTGATGTGACTTTCATGGGCCCACCTGTCAGGCTGTCATAGCTCTGCACTAACTCATTCCGACAAAGCTGAATGCGGCACAGGGCATTTTCAATTGGCATTTCGAGATAATCAAATGATCCATCGAATCAATAAGTAAGAATTGACATGCCTTGTGACTGTAAGCGTTGTCAACTAGCTGCCAGTATCATGAATCTAGAAACAATCGTCAAGGGCAGAAGCCGGCTGGGGTAAGGAGAGTCAATGTGAGCACGAACGACTCGCTTGTGTTCAAAGAAATGAAAGCCACGACTTCTCTCGTGCAATGGAAGACGTTCTAATTAGGAAAAGAGTTAACTCAAGTTGTTGGGAAATCCAAGTAATCGAAAAGCCTTAGGATAACGTTGTTGAAGTCGTTATCCTGACTACGCCCCCAGGATGAAATTGCGCCATCGCTATCGAGATTGAGCAAGCAGTTGATCAACATCGGAAAACATCTTCCCCTCCACAGCGTGGCATCTCATGCGGAGAAGTCAATCACGACATCGCCATCTCCGTTGATATGTCAGCATATAAATGTCGCACATTAATCAACTGGACTGCCCTTCTTCAAACTCTGTAATTTAAACTGTAATAACCGTATGCTTAGTCAAAGATGCCTTCTGCTGTCTCGGAAATTCCCCAATACTCCTACGTCCCCGAGACAAAGGAAAATCTCGACTGGGCAGACTGTACCTTCCCCCACCCCCTCTAACCCAGATGTATCTAACCCTTCCAGTGGCAAACATTGACCTCTCGGAGTACGGTACTCCCGAGGGCAACGCAGAACTCGCCCAAACCCTCATCGAAGCAATCCGCACCAAAGGTTTCTTCTATGTAACCAAGTTCGACATTCCCCAAGCTGCCATTGACAGACAATTCGCGCTTGGCAATGCTTTTTATAATCTCCCCATCGAAGAGAAGCTCAAGTATGTTCCTGATCTTGATGCGGGAGAGTATAATGGGTACAGACCTGGCGGACGAAGGATTCTGTCGGGTGGTGTGAAAGAGAAGACCGAGGTTTGGAATATGGCTAGTAAGTTGACATGAGACTCAATAGGCCGAATTACTGACTCGGTGTAGCGGATAATGGAAAGATCACGCAGCCTGTCCCTAAGCTATTGAAGGATCACATCGATGAAATCACCTCATTTGCAAAGGTAAGTTCCTTCAACACTCTTTTTCGCATTTCGAGTGCACTTGTTACCTTTCTTTCCTTTCTGAGATATCAAGCTTCGGCCATCAGCAATTCACCAAAACTCTACTGACCCTGAACTCAGGACCTGCATGAGAAAGTCCTCGACCCTCTCTACCACCTAACAGCTCTCGCCCTCCAAATCCCAGAAGACCATCTCGTCAACCTACACAAATGGGGAACCCACAACGAATCTCACCTCCGCTACATGACATACGGAAAATTCTTTCCCGAAGAAATTGAAAAACTTGACGATGGTCTTTGGTCTCGTGGCCATACTGATCTTGGCTCCTACACCCTTCTCTTCCGTCAACCTGTCGCCGGTCTCCAGATCAAGGATCATAAAACTGGCGATTGGAAGTGGGCTAAGCCTCTTGACGGAAGTTTGACAGTCAATGCGTGTGATGCGCTGAGTTTTCTCACTGGTGATTATGTCCAGTCTACCATCCATCGCGTACGTCAACCCTTTCACAGTATTTCCCAGACTAACAGTTTAGGTATCTGTGCCTCCCAAGGATCAACGCAACGTAGACCGTCTGGGTCTTTTGTATTTCTCGCGTGCAGAGAACGACCTTGTTCTTAACTCTATTGACTCGCCTCTTTTGAAGCGTGAAGGATACACGCAGAATGAGTTTGAGAGGGGAAATCATCGCGTTCCGACCATGGGAGAGTTTACGACGTTGAAGCAGACGTGGCAGCAGTCGCAGAAGAGAGGAGTAACGTATGATGAGCTGGAGGGACAGCAGATTCTGCCTGGATTTCATGGAAGGAGTTTTAAGTAGTTCGTCTTTGGGGGGAAGATTATATCAGACGTGAAAAGGGTGTTAGAATAAAGTTAGTAAAGTATATCCTAAATATATCCTAAGTTTATACTAAATCACCTAAATCTTCTAAATCTTTAGGCTCAAGGTCCTAAGTCTTCCTTTCTGCCCTAGCTCGTGTAGCTCAAAGGAGGCGAGAAAGGTCTGATAACGGACTGCTAGTAGTACATTTAGCTTATGATTTGTTTGATTTCACAACACAAGTAACAAATATACCTCTCTGCTCCTGATTTCTATTGCAGCTCTCATCAATGGTCTCTACCGCCTGCGGATCTTATTATCAGCGCAAGTTGATAACCCATACACATGTCCATCAGAACCCGTTGACTCCGCCCACTTCGCAACATCAACATCCCTCATCCCACTACTCGCCACAGTCTCCACCACAACACTCGTTTCCGGCGAAATGATCTGCGACACAGCATGCCATGAGTTCCCCAGAATAGAACTCTTCGTCGAAGCCATAAACATGATAATAGTTATCAACGTAAGAACCAAATGTAGTATGACACCCGACAAGATTATTATTAAGCCCGTCCATTGGTTCGGGATAAGAACATGTTTGACGTTGATTGTAGAAGCAGACTGTTGTTGAGTGAAATATGGTAGAATGTCGTGGAAGATCATCTGGTAGAACCGAAAGAACAACTCCTGTACTGCTCGTGCTGGATCATCCGTTTCTTGGAGAACACTCTGGAAGAGATGCGAATGTTCTGGGTGTGCGGGCCAATTCGCTACTGTATCAAACCATCCTTGCAAAGCATCGTTATTGAACGTCCATCCACTAGAGATACTATAGTCGAAAAGGCTGAAGTGAATCATTTGGTAGACCCATTCATCCCAGTCATCAACCCCTGTATCTGCCATAGAAGCTGGCCCTGCAAGTACCTTCAGATCGAGAATGCCTCTTGCTTCCATATCTGAGGGTGACACGCCTACGCCTAGTTGTTTGAGAAATTCCGTGCCATTCTTACCCTGCAGTGTTTTCCACTTTGCTATAGATGTTGGTTCGGATGGTATTGCTCGGCCTGTCATGGTGACGTTGTACAGAAAGGGTGTGTTCTGCGTCAGGAAGCATACACTCGCTTGGAAGAGTTGGGTGTTGTTTTTATTCGTTGCTGTCGTCCATGGACCTTTGCTCGCTGACTTTTCCATTTGCATATCCTCCGGAATCGTAACGTTCGACCATGTGTTTGTAGCCATGTCATACATGGGCCTCAGCTGGGTCAGACTATCGCTTGCGTTGAGAAGAAGTACTGGATGAAAGTTGTACGGATGGCGAGAAAGCGGGTTTGTAAAACTGTTGTTCTTGGGGGCGAGTTCTTTCATGTTGAAACTGCAGAACGATATTGGCCAGGATGTTGAGTTCGTTTGGTCCCATTCGTTGTTGATACGACACGATAGTGTCGCTGGATATGAACCGTTTATGCTAGGTCCCGACTCCCAACCGGTCGAGGCGTTGAACTCCGCTTGAAGATAAAGACCTTCTGTAGCGTTGCTTCCGGTATATATATACTCGAATGTAGCATTGTTGAAAGTCGGTGCTACACATGCTGTCCTCATGTTGGTGACAACCGTAGGTCCAGAATAATACTCCAATGAAGTTCGATTATCAACATTGGCCATCGGTATCATCGCTCGATAAACATCTCCCGTGTCTGCTACATCCTTGGGCGCAAGTCTCTGGTTTGAAGGCCGCGTCTCTGCAAATCGCCAGTGCGCTGACGGTTTGGACTGCCAGTAAGACACACCAGAGAACACAGCTGTATCCTTGGATATATCAAACCCAACATAAATCGACTCTGAGACCATGGGTGCAGCAATCGGAAGCGCCTTGAAATCGAAAAGCAAGACGGTCGACGTAAAGGTCATAGCAAGACTTAGCAAGAAACTGAAGAGTAAGATGATACAGTGGAACAAGGTTTTCCTGTTGCTTTTCGTGATGAGGAAGATATCCCAAGGGCTTGCATCACAACTAGAGGCTCTGGAGATTGACAATCTCGCCAGATCAGAGATTCGACAGCCGGCGGTTTCAAGGACAATGGCTGCCATTGACGCAGCAGCGAGACAAGTCTGAAGATCCATCGATACTCGGATTGCAGCGGAACAAAGCGTAGCTACTTGCGCTGCGTAGTTGTCAAAGATGATTCTGTCCCATTCTTTGCCTCGGGGCTGTCTATTTCGCGCTTTTTCGGCGCCTTGCCAGAGATAGACGAGAAGAGTGCATGAAGCGATAATGACGATTGTTCCGAGGATGATGATTGTCAGTCCAGTTTTACCAAGTCTTCTTCGCAAAGGCTGGCGCTGTACTGGTCGTTGGAAGGGTGTTGGGGCATTTTGGTGTATGAGGCGTTGGCTGTCTTCGAACTCGATGTTCGTTGGATATGATGCAGGTTTTCCGGTGGCGAAGTAAGCGTAGCTAGACGGATCGTTGGGGTTCAAAGTTGAATGATACGTTGAAGACCCATGTAATCCCATCTCGTAGACGCCCTGGTGGACTTGGCTATACTGCGCCATGACAACTCCCTTTCTCTTCGATCCCACAGAAACTTTTATGTAAAGTGGAGGAGGAATTCATGCACTGAGGGGAGGGCCCAGGATGTAAACCCAGCATTTCTCGAGGGCAAACTCAATGGCATGCGTGAGGCTGAATCGACCAGTCTAGCTAACGCCATTTCTTTATTTTAAGCTTATTCTGGTAGTACAGCCAAGCGCTGCTTATCCCGATACAGCTTCTGATCTTTTCAGCTCGTTTAGCCATTTCTTGGCTTTGGGTACAATTGGGAACATGGCTGCTCCGATTGGGCTATGTCGCGTGTGACTTGGGAATCTGGATCTGTGGCGAGAGGCGACAAGAAAAGTTAGGACTTTTGATCTAAGTGATAAAAAGATCTAGGTAAACTTAGTATATTATAGTGAGTATTGAGACCAGTTCTTTTTTACCACCCTGATCTTATAGCACGTAGAACCTTTCTTACTCCCTGAGGGGTGGTTTGGGGATGATCTCCGTCGCTTAACGGAGGGTTGGACGCCACTCGGGCAAATGTTTCAGCGCCGGATGTTTGATTAGTTAATACAGCCATCAGGCTTGGAAAACTCTCAGGACGGAATTAATTACGAAGCCTGCGGTTTGAGTCTCTTGGAAGAACTGCAAGCATTCTGGTGAGAATCGAAGCTAGGCATGATGAGGAGAGCCATTGGCAGGTTGCGACAACCCGGTGACGGTTCTGAGAATCGAGAGTTAAACACTGAACAGCGTGTACTTTTCTCTATCTTCAACTGGCTAACAGACTCTCGGTATGTGATGAAAAGATACTTATCACATTGGCGCGAGACTTTCCTGAATCGTATAGTTCTGTGGATATATTACCTGGGATGCAGGGCAGTCTACTGTTTTGATCTAGCTGACTTACAGCTGAAGAAAATCGTAAAATGAGCCGGGTTACTCACGTGCCGGGCAAAAGGTAATGATGAACCTCCGTGGGTCGTCTGATATTACTTATACATATTACGCTGCTCCCCTTTTCTTTTCTCAACTTGACTCTGCTGTCATGCCCTAGTCCTATTTAGTTCGGTTCGCAGATCATTGAGCACCATTGGTCTTCAAAGAACTATGGTAATTATGAAGACCTTATTTATAATAATCCCCTTAAGGCGATTCACTTAATTCTAGAAGACTTGTTGCTTTCATCTACCGGATATCTCAGCTTCGCCTACACATTACTCTCCCAATAGCGGGAATGTAGCTCAACTGACTATTGACCCCCCTTAATTATCTAACCAGTGCTAAGCAGCATGTGACTTATATACCTTCTTTCCTTACATAAATATTTCAAAGAGTTTATTCTCAATTTATTTACATCTTTTATTGTTAATACTTATTTATTAAGTATTTAAATCTTGGTATTCAGATAGCGACCATTACGGAAATTCCCCCTTTAATAGTTAGGTAAATAGGGGCGGCAATGGTCGGTTGACGTGTAGTCTTCCTTGCTGTTGCGTTATATTTTGACCACTGCATAAGCGAAATTCACGTATGATACAAACTTTTATGTGGCTGGCTGAGCATGAGCGGGTGAGTTCTAGACCGGTCCGTTGTTGTTGGTTGTTGGTTCCGAGTTGAGCTTTGATTGGCTCAGGTAAGCGGAACCATTGGTGCTTTATACTCCTCTTTCTCATCTACTCTCCCCCAATGAAATTTGCCCTTTTCAACTGCTTCCTGACGAATCGGCATTTACTCCTCACGCATACCCTTGCTTCTGTACGCCATGCATCAGGAAATGCCATCGCTAATCCCTGTTTTAGTCCATGACTCAGGCTTGCCATTGAATCATTGCAGCTCCACTGGCTACTCTGTGTTGGGAAAACATCCCAGGATTCCCAGGGGTCGATGCGAGAGCTGAACGAGCTGAACGAGCCGAAATCACCACTCAACTAGCTCTGATAACTATATTTGGGTAGTATCAAAACTCCAGTGATAGACAAGTGGTCAGAAACATAGCCCCGTGAGATTCAAATCAGTCATACTTGTTTTGTAGCAACTCCATATATTAGAAACGGAGAAACGAAAGTTGAGGCAAAATGACAATGAGCTGGTCATTGCAAAGAGCCATGGAAGCTCTTGTCTGTCAAGTGGAATAGAGTTTGAACAGGGGGGACCGGCCCACCCCGAATAGCCGGACAACCGTAGCACGGCCGATGTTTGATCGACAGGGTCCTAAACCCATGGTCGTACTAACACAGGTACCGAACTTTCCCTGCCTACATCAGGCGATCATTCCAACACTATTGTCAATAGTTTGAACGCCATAGACCTGTCATTTAGAACAGCACTGAAGCCACCAAGACAAAACCTTCATGTGGCTGGAAATTCAATACGGAGTAACTTATCGGGAAAGGACTGCCATTCGGAAATAGTGTAAGGATGTAAGAATCTACGGAGCAGACAGGATGGATATAAGGAGGTTTCTCCCGTGTTTACCTGGGGAACTTCATCAGTCTTTCACTCGTTTATCTGTCTCTCGTTTTGTGATGTTGTTTCACAGAGTGTTTCTGGCTGCGGCCGCGGTTGCTACAGCCTATGCTGGACCATGCAAGCCTGTGAGCTCCAGGGCATCTGTCTCCTCATCTGCCGACGCCAGCATTCCCTTGTCGACTGTGTCAATTGAAGTCTCGGATACTACCCGTACTACCACTTCTGAGTCTTCTAGTGCAGGAGAAGCCACTTCATCTGTGACGGAGGGTATCACGACTGCTACTACTAACTCCCCCACGACGACCCAAGGCACAACTACCGAGTCTACAACCGCTGCGCCAATATCCACATCCGAGTTCTGTTACGACAATGCCTATGTCATCTCAATGCTTGCTTTTGACCCAGTTGCCTCTCCCTTCTGTGTCAGCTACCTGTCCATGACCACGCATACCATGTAAGCTCCTCATCTCATTGAACCTTGAACGTTCACTGATTACATCTCACAGCACTGACTATGCAACCCCCACAACCGATCCTGCATCGACCAATACCGGGGTAAGTTCCACTTACCATGCTTTGAGAGCTTGTACTAAGATTTTGATAGTTGTTAGAGGTTACAGTTACGTCTACACGATCGATCGAGACCATTACATGCCTTGACACGGCTTACTCCTACGTTGCCCCAGTTCCTACTCTCGACCGAGGCAGTCCGCATCCAGACAAGCGTGGCCAGGACGCAATTGAGGTCCCTGAAGCGATACCTTCTGACTGGACTGAGGCTCAAACCTCTGATATCTGCTCCTGTCTTGATCTTGAAGAACCTACGACGCATACAACCGTTACTGAGACCTCGACCGTCACAGCCTGGGTCGTCGAGACTACCTTTGCTGATAACAACGACATTGCCTACCGACGATTCAACTGCCCTTTCGACGCCAACGTGTACGACAGTGGTTTCGGAACCGACTACCTCAAAGGCAAGCCCGTGCTATCGTCAGGCAACGGACAGACCCAATTTGACGCCTGCGGCACTCTCACGCTCGGCAGCAGTGATACTTTCGACCCCTCCCAGGCAGCACTCCTCTACAATGCCTATTTCCACGCCAAAGAGACAGGAACTTATACGTTCACTATTCCTAATGACATTGATAACTGGGGTTATCTTTGGGTCAAGGACGCAGCGTATACGTGGGATTCCGGTGCGTGGGCTATTGAGGGGACGCGAACGGGATCGAATCCCGCGTTGTGGAATTCAGGATCGTATGAGGTTCAACTGAACAAGGGTGATGCTATTCCGTTCACGTATCTTTGGGCGAATGGTGGTGGTTGTGGTATAAGTGATTTGAGGGTGACGACGCCGAGTGGCGAGTCTATTCTTGGCTTGGTGGGGTCGACTGTCAAGGCTTGCGATCTGGACAAGTTTACTTAGGGCTGGTGCTTTCGATTCTTCATCTGTATATTTATTATGATAGACTTACTTCTTTACCTGCTCATACCTGAGTGGCGTCTTTGGGTCTGCCGATCAATTCTTGTGTAGTAATGTTTTAACAAGAAATACTTTGCCAAAATGATGGCGTCGAAGGCATAACTGGTTCAGTTTGGAGACTTGCCACGTAAGCGAGTCAACTAGATTTCGTTAATTACAACGTGCCCGAAGGCACTTAGAATCTAGAATCACATAATACATCATTATAATTGCTCTAGGTTTGACTGGCCATGCCGCTTTCTAGTTTAAACGCATCCAGTGGCTAGGCCATCCCTTGCGTGTCCTACAACCTAACTAACCTACGCCTGACTCAACAATCTCCAAATAACACTTCGTATCAATAGACTACTCTTAGAAACGACCATGTAGCAAACCGGCTAAGGGTAGAAGAATAAATTCAGTTACACCAAGCAAACTCAATAAATTACACCAAGTAGAAAAAAAAGCCCACATCCCTATAATCCCAGTCTTAGTGCTTCCAAAGCTTGAAAGCCTGGTTCGCACCACCATGTCCGTTATAGGTCAGGAAAGCCGTGCCATTACCAGTGTTTCCGCCAGAAAGATCAAGGTACGTCTCATCCTTAGCATTGCGGAATCTAAGCCCCATCAGCTTGTAGTTCATAAATTGAATATCGAGTTACCTACCGGACTTGAGTGCTGTCAGTGACGTTGTCGACCGTCGCGCCCTGGAGATCCCACTGAGCTGCAAGGTCAGAAACATCGCGGCTTCTCTCGCACTTGACAGTCTGTCCGTGTCCTGTATCCTTTTGTAAATAATTCGGTCTGTTCTGTGGAATTGTGTACTTGCCAGCTGAAAAGAGGACAAAGCTGTTGCCAGCGTTCTTGATGACGACGCGAGTGTTGGAGCCAGGAACCGAGAAGATCTCCCAGATCTGGTTTGCGTTGAGCCTGTACGACCCATCGGAGCTAGGATATATTAGTTACCATCACGATGTATCGAGGAAGGACTTACATTGCATGAACAGGGGGGTCCTGGCCACCTTGGCCATTGAGGTCCAGGAAAACATGCTTGTTGCCGCTTGAACTCTCACTTCGGATATTGCATTTGAAGCGGAGCTTAGGCTCGGGTACAACGGTAGGAACAGGAGCAGGTGTAACATGGCCCTCGTGCATATGAGTCCTCAGCTCCTTCTCCTTTTCCATTCATCTCCTCCTGGAGGCTGAGATACGCCTTAGCCTTGGCCTGGATGATGTTGTTGAGCCTGGTGATCTCATCACCATTCTCGACAATCGTCACGCCCCTTTCTTTTGCAAGCTTTTCGAGACCCTGTACCTCGTCCTGTGCCTGTATGAGCTGGCACTGGAGGTCGTTCTTGGCCTTCTCCAGTTTGTCGATAGTCTCATCCTTCTTCTTGTTCTCACCACGGAGTTTCTCACCCTCTCGCTTCTCAATTTCGAGTTCTGCTTCGATCGTGGCGATACTTGCAGTGAGAGCAACAATTTTGGCGGCTTCAGTCTTGAGCCGAGCCTCGGCGGCTCTGAGATCGGTCGTTGTCTGATCAAGGTTCTTCTGTACCTCAGCCTTGGAAGCTCGCTCATATTCGATCCGGGCAGCCAGTTCCGCCATGGCCTTGTGGTCATCCATATCATGAGTCTTGCTCTTGGCGAGCCTTTCATCTCTCTCCTTAAGATCGGCAGCATGAGCCGCTTGAGCGTCGGCGAGTCTCTTAGTCAGATCACCCGTCTTGGCCTTTTCGGCATTGAGATCATCGAGGAGCTTCTTGATCTCCTTTCTGAGCTCGTTGTTCTCGGTGGTGGCAGCGTTGAGCTGCTCACCTCGAGCATGGAAGTCGGCATCGAGTGCGTTGAAGCGCTGTGGTTGTTAGTCAAAGGAAATCAAGTCAATGGTGGGTACTTACGTCTTCGGCATACTTGGCAAGGTATCCAGCCTGATCGGCAAAGGCGATGGTATGTCGCAGGGTCTCAATGAGGTTCTTGGGGAAAGGGAGGGGTCCAAGAATACGAGGTAGAGACGGCTGAGGCTGGGGAAGGCGGACTTCAACCTCGGTCTTCTCGGGAGTAGAATACTCTGGAGGGTTCCAGTCACTAAATTATGGTCAGCGTCGGAACGAGTCTGTGATTTTGGACTTACTGGGAGTGGCGGTCAATCAAAGCGGAGAGAGTGTACTCGCCAAGATCCTGGTTGGCCTCGGGGCCCTTCATGTGGACAGCAAGCTTCTCAGTCGTCTCGTCCCAAGTACACGTAATATCGTAGTACGAGTGATAAGAGAACTTGACGCCTTTTCTGGCACCGGACAGCATCTTCTGGGACTCGGCGCGGAAGGACGGGGACTTTTCAGTACCAGTGTCATCATGAGACCACTGCCAAAGCGAAAGAACAGGCTTTCCATCACCAAACCCCTCAGGGACGATGAAAATGCTCATCTCGTCACGAGCATACTTGGACCAAGAAATCTTGCCAGTCCAAATCCTAGCAGCGCCAGTGGCTTGCTCACCCTTAGACTGCCAGATCCGCTTGAACGACATGTTACTCTTAGCGCCAGCCGGATTCGACATGACAACGTCGAGCTTGCCGTAGATGTCGCGGGAAGTGATCTCCCAGCTGTAGTAGGAGGCCTTGGCGATGAAGGTGTCATCGCCGCTGGGAGTCTTGGAGACTCTCCCGATGGCAGACTTTTGGAAGAAGTTGGCTTTCTTGGTGCCCTGAGCGTCTTTGGTCCACTGGGAGAAGAGATAGGCAGTGTCGCCAACGCGAACTGGGCCGTCGGGCAGGATTATAACGAAGGTCTCGTTATCGCCGTAGGGCTTCCAGTCGAGACGTCCCTCGTAGACGAACATTGCAATGACTGGAGTGGAAAGGGTTATTGGGGGGATAGAAGAGATAGAAGAGCTGATTGATGGAATTGAAGAGTGGTTGTTGATGAGGGTATTGGTATATGCAAGAGGCAGAGTAGCATTATATAGTCAAACCTGAGACTTTGTCCTCCTCCAAATCATGCATGAAGTGACTTGAGAGTTCTCTGATGTCCACCCATGTTTGCTCTCTCTGGAATTTACTTCAATAACCTTTTGCATGTCTTTACCTATCATCAGCTGAGAAGTCCTGTGGCTACCTGAATATGAGAACACGGTAACTGCAAACATATCGCCATCACAAAATCAAGCCCGATCGCCATAGCTATCACACCGAGTTCAAAGCATGTATGTGTGTGATATTGAACGCCTTGTCGTTATTCAGGGATGATTGCATCGAGGCTAACGCTCCAAGGAGAAGTTCTTCCGGAACATGGCTCTCGAATATCGCGCCATTGGAATTTCAGTTGTTGCGCTTTGATATTCGTGGCGACACCGGGCAATCATCTAATTCGCCCCCGAACGGTACACAGAATCGCCTTGATAATCTAGGTGGATCTGGGCCATGCGGATTGCTCCGGGCCGGTCCCTGAAGTTCCGAAAGAGGAATAATTCCTGGGGAAGTGGAGGGCTGACGGTTTTCGTTTCGGGCTGAGCTGAGACGTGCATAAGGAATGCAAATAGCATGCTCGCTATCGAATGTGTGATCAGCGCCGTGGCTTGCAGGAAGCTGTGGTCGTATCAGAAGGTTGATATGTCTTCTGGTCTGTTTTTTTAATCCCTTAGACATATTAGTAAGAAGAGACAAGAAAGCCTGTCATCTTTTTCCCAAGTAATGAAAAGACACGGTGAAACTTGATACATTATGATTGATTTTTAGACCAGCTAAATTTCATACCCTGTTTTATTGTTAGAAACTTTACTACCCCTTGTTTATAAGGTCAATTAGGCACTTCATAGTAACGCAAGCTGCAAGCCTTAGTCTTGTGATATCGAATGCTGAAAGGAATAAGCGGCGGTCGAGGTGCGAGAAGACTTGTACAATGAACAGGGTTATGGCATTCCGGTACTATTATACTTACCTACCCTAGATACGCCGGCTCATATTGCTTGCGGATTGTTCATAGAGGAATCAATGTTAGATACATTACATTTCATGTTTTCAAACCTGTATTACAGCTCAAGACATTCATTCTTATACAAGATTTGGCCTCTCTTATTCTTTCAAAGCAGTTTTCCCATTATTGTGAGTTCCGTGGAGTTTCAACTCTTTACTCAATGAATAGTGATTTTCAAAATGCAAATGTGTCTGGCTGAGGGCCTCTCGAAAATGGGCTCATGTGTCTATAGTTCAAACAAAAAAGAAATATCTATTCAACCTAAACGCCATCTTTATCTATTCTATCAATCCCAAATCTATCCCAAACAAAAGAAACCTTGCCCGTTCTCAAGCAGCCTCAGCAACAGCATACCCAACCCTCTCTCCAACCTCCATCTTGCCCTCCCTCGCATGCCTCTCCCTCTCCTTAACCTCAGCCATCCTATTCAAAAAGCTCAAATAAGTCTGCCATCCAACCGCCACAACACCATGAAACAAAGGCCTCCACCCAATCGACAAAAACGAGAAACTAAACGCCGTGACCATGGGCCATAATTTGCAAGAGTTGATGATGCTGGTTGGCACGGTGTCTTTGACACGCTCGATCGTGTCGGGGATATCACATCCGGACAGCAGGGCTTGGGCGCCGAAGAAATATGTGTTGAAGATTGGTGTGAAGACGACTTGGCCGACTGTTACTTTTGTGGCGAGGGAGAGAAGACGGGAGGAGTAATTGAAGTTGTGAGAGAGGAACATGAACCTGAAGGAAATATTAATATCAAACTTCAACCTCGAGCCTCACTCAGACTCTCACTGAAACGAAGAAAAAGAAAAATGAAAGACTCACCACTTATAATTCGGTATAGCAGCAACACACCCAATAACCGCATTCCTCAACGTCCTAACAGGATCATACTCGTTGCCACTAACATACTGCGCACTCAAATCCCCCGCAATGTAAATCACCACCGCAGTAGCAACCTGCGTCTTATACGGATTCTTATTCTGCGCACGCGCATACGCCTGAACAGCCGTTGTCAAAGGACCCAGGCGCTGCCATAGCGGCAGGGGAGCGACGGTGGCGGGTACAGGGACGGGGTCTTTTTTAGGGGGTGAGGACTGGAAGCGCCGTTGGAGGTGGCGCAGGGGTTGTTTGAATGCGGGACGGAGAATGAGTATTGTCATTATGAGGGTATATGTGATATTAGGTATATGTGTTAGTGGGTGAAAATGGGGAAGTGAAGTGAGAGTATGGGGAGGGAAGGGGATGCGAGATTATTGAGATGAGATTGGATCTTGATAAGCGGTTTCGAACGGCCGAACTCGGACGGTAATTCCGAATGAGTAAAAAAAAATGAAATTTATGAGTGATTGATTAGATTGGTTGGTGTGGGGATCGGTATTCGTCGGCTATCGAATCGGTACTTACTCAGAAAGGCAAGTCATCACGGCCATCCGACCTCACTTTGAATATGAATATGAATTAAATAATAATATGCTAAACAAAAGAAAATGCCAATGAATGTCCCTCAAAAGAACTCCTCCTCTTCCTCATCCAACAACCCCATCCCACTATCCCTCCCCCTCAACCTCTTACTCACCCTCCTCATCCCCTGCCCCTGTCCCGTCACAACCTCCTCCTCCTTTCTCGGCGTCAAAAACTCCTGACTCATCCTTACAACCCTCTCCAACTCCTCCTTCATCGCGTCAATAACCTCTTTCGCTTTAACCCTCTCCTCATCAACTTCCCTCCTCAAACCACCGTTCTCAACACGCAGTCCGCAGATTTTATCATGTGCTGAGCGCAGAGATTCATTCAGCTTGTCGATCTCGCCGCGGTACTTGAGAACGCTGGCGTCGCGCGCTGCGAGGGCTGAGCCGTGCTTTTTGTTGAGGGTGGTGATGGTTTCGGTGTGGCTGGTTTGGAGACTGAGGATTTGGGCTTGGAGATCGGAGGAGCGGGTGAGGGCGGATGAGAGTTTGCTTTCGAGGGAGGCAATGGTGTCTTCTTTACGGGTGAGGATCTTGTGCTTGACTTCCAGTTGCACAGCGTATTCATCATTGGCATCGTGGGCCTCACGCTCCATCCGCTGAACGAGATCTTCCAGCTCTGAAATGTCGCGAATATACCCATCCACAGCACCCTTGAGCCTCTGATTCGCGACCTCGAGCTCTCTAATCCTCGCAATCTTGTCGCTGATAAGTTTCTCAGCCTTCCCCATCTCTGCTTTCAGCCCATCCATGACTGTAACTCTTGCATCCAATTGCTTCCGTAGAGAGAGCTCGATCTCGTGATACTCATCTATAGCATCCTCATCTTCCTTTGCGCGCTTCGCCATGTCGCGTAAGCGTGTGAGCATGAGATCTAGGACTTCTGCGCCGTGTGAGGATAAGGGGAGGGTGATTTCCCCGGGGGTTAGGTACTCGAGCTCTAGGCGGGCGGCGCGGAAGTTGGTGATGAGGGTTGTTATCATCTCGCTGGCGTCGGAGCCGGTGAAGCCAAGTTTTGTGATGGAGGATGTGAGAGTTTGAAGAGCGCATGTTCTATCAGACATTGCTTGGAGCATGGCGTCAATCTGTGCCTCGAGGCCTGATTGGTCCCTGGGTGTGTAGTCCGATAACTTGTCGGAAAGGCGTCCGCTGAGAGTCTTGTAAGATTCAAGAGTGTCCGTCAACTTTGCCACCTCCAATTGAAGCGACGACACTTCCTCTTCCAACTGCAGCTGCTTAGGATCCGGCAAACAAGCCTGAACACCAACCATAGCCGTTGTCTCCATCGGTTCAAAGATCGGCGTCCCAGGCACAGTAGGACTCGTAGCAGGCGGCGTCATGAACGAAGTACGCGCCCTCGAAGGCGTACTACAAATGAACTGCGCCATAGTCTCATCCCCAAACTGATCCTCATCAGGCGTCATGTCCATAAAATCCCGCGAAAACTTCTCCCGCGCTGCAAGAGTCCAGTTATATCCTCTGCTCTGATCCATAGCGCGCCCTGACCTCTTCGACAGCTCATCCTGAAGATCTTGGATCTGCTTCTCAAGATCCCAAATGCGATCTGTGTCGACAACGATAGTCGCATTCTGCAATTCGTAAATCTCGCGATCACGCGCTTTTAGTTCATTTCTCAACTTCTCAATTTCTTCCTGTGCTTCTTGATTCCGACGGCGTTTCTCCTGTTGAATTGTGTTCATCTCCTCGCTCAGACCATTGCGACGAATTCTTCGCTGCACGCGACCGTCGAGGACTTGTCGCAGTGGCAGAAATGTAACTTCGCCGCTTTCAGGGAGTGCAGGACTTGAGCGGATGGTGCTTGGGGTTGTTTGCACAGGCAGGGATGAGTGACGTCGGCGTTTGGGTGTTGCGACGGTGAAGCGATTGACCATGGGGGTTAAGCCGGATGAAGAGGCGCCTGGGTCGGAGAAGCGAACTCGTCGGGAGGAGCGCTTGGGGGTTTTGGAGGGCATTGGGGATGAGGGCATGTCTGGCTCTGGTTTGATGCTGCTGCGACGAGAGCGTCTTATTGCGATGGGGAGATGAATGTCTTCCATGATGAGTGAGTATGTCAATTGAATGAGACGTCAAGCAGCTTACAATGAGGACTCGTAAAGACCACAAATATAAATAAATAAGTCCAATGAACTGAACAACAAAACAGCGAACCCCTCGCCTTTAAAAAAAACACAACTCCAGCATAACAAAACAATCCCCCAGGCCATCATTTACACGACCTCCAGGCATAATGTTTACCTTTTCCCTCTTACAGCCTAGCGCGGTTACTCACAGAGCACGGGAACCAATAAATTCCACTACATGCAGGGTCTCGCAAAACGGCCACTGGAGAATTGTTATGGGGCCGTGAATTCAGGCCATGTTTTTTGGTGGGAGCGGTCGTGTTTTTGGGCCTGCGGATTCACGGTGCTTGTTTGTTTGGGGGGGTTCCACTGGAGCTTCCGGGGGGCGGATTGAAGGGGCAACGGGCGATCTGTTGATGTTGACGATGATGCTGTGAGACGATACTGTGTCGCATTTATTGAATGGTTGTTGCATATTGAATTGCAATTATTGAGATATTTACGGTTTGTATTATGCTTGAGTCGAGTGGCCGTGAGGGTGTCCTGAAAACGGGATGACCCGCCACCCGGTCGATCTAACGCATCCATCACCTAATGACAGGGCAATTGAAGCCATTCCCAAACTTGATTACCGCTCCATCGCAATCTGCTCCTGGGCACTTACCCAGACTCTCGGGTCACAGACCTCCTTCCACTGATTGGTCACATTTCATATCCTCCAATATAGCTATCGCGCTCTCAACAATACACTCAAAGCATGCTTTTGCTACGCAAACCACTCCATCCAAATTCTCGTGACACTCAACTCATGGTGTTTGTCCTTCAACCCAATCTTACCGAGCTGACTAATCCCCTTCCCATTCCTCACCGACCACCAAACGCGTCCTTCACCTTAATCCACCAACTTAGATCATCGCTCACTAACTCACATGCCATAATGCCCACTCCTTCAAAACATGTCAAATTCGTTGCCTCAGACCCTTCGCGCGGCGGTCTCCCCGTGAAGCGCAAACAAGTCCAGCACGCATGCGCTTCATGTCGCAAGAAAAAGGTGAGCACGAACCCTCCCAATGAATACTAGGAACTGATTGAGTTAGAGGCGCTGTGTTCATGCTGAAGATGCAGTCGATGAGACGTCACCTCCTGTAGAAGAAGATGAGACATCCCGGTCAACGTGAGTGGGCCTTTGCCTTACTTACTCTGGGCACTCCCCTCAATTGACACTCACCAGATCATTACCTTTACCAACTCAAAGAACTGCTCTCCCGGACTCATCGCTTCAATATGCAACCTCAACCGCACATGCAAGTCCTGCTGCGCCAACTCCAAGGCGTGAATCAGGAAGCACGCCGAACCAATCATCCCGCTTCGTGGGCGATCTCAATCCAGAGGGCATGTTCATGGAAGCTACAGGCTCAGCATCCATCCGCGAGACATCACAGAAGGGAGATGTAGGAATATGGCTTTCCTCCAACAATCCTGGCCAAGCAAGCCAATTCATCACTTCACGACCGCCCCCGATAATGGATCAGTTTTTACTACCGTTTGTCAAGGAGCATTGTCTATCGTGTCTTCCGCCTCATCAAGACTACCTCAAACTAAAAGCACTCTATCTGGAAAAGATTCATCCTATCATGCCTATCATACCGGAGACCGCACTGCAAGGCGATGAGCCAGTGGCTGTGGTGCTAAAACAACTCATTTGTCTCGCTGCATCTGCAGACCCCAGTATGGCACTATATCTCCATCTCCAGAACAAAGGCGATGATCTCCTCCCCTGCCAAGACTTCATGCAATCCCTCTCCTCCGCCGTCCGCGCCATCCTCGAAACAAGCATCATAACAGACAGAGTCCTTCACATCCGCGCCCTCATCCTCCTATCCCTCTACACCCAGCCCAACTCCTCCGAGGAAGCAGACCTCCCCGCGCAACTCGGCGGCCGCGCCATTCACCACATCCAAACGCTGGGTCTTCACCTGCTTCGCTACGACGGGCCCAACTCTGAGGAGCTGGAAACGCTGTTCTGTGCGGTTTGGGCGGTTGATCGGATTAATGCCGCCGTGTATGGGAGGCCCTGTGTCATGCATGAGAGGGATATCGGCGCGAATCTGGATGGCTGTATAAGCAAGAGACCACCGTGCTTTAGGCTGTTTCTGAGTGTCGTGCAGTGGTTGGATCAGGTTATTGAGCTGTATCGCCCGGGACCAAGTGCTGAGGCGAGCGGGCTGGATAAGATTGCGTATATTGATCTTCCAGTTCTCGAGGCCATGATCGTCAACGCTGATGCGCTCAAAGTACCAGGTTCACTAATTGGTAAGTCACCCATCTCATGGAGTACCTGACTAATGATCACAGCGACGATTGAAACATTTTACCACGCCGTCATCATCTTATCATGTCGTCTTCCACGACCAGGCACACTCACAGCAGCATCTACCCTCCCCCCTCCATCCGCCAACGCCCGTCGCTCCCTCGCAGCAGAACGCATCGCCTGCGCCGTCCTGCGCGACCACCTGTCCCCCATGCCCTTCGTCCCCTACGCAGTCTGTCTCGCCCTAAGCGTAGAGTACCGCAAGATGCGGCACTCCCGCCTGCCCATGTTCCGCTCGCGCGCCATGCACGCATTCCGTCGCAACTGCGAGATGCTCCGCAAATTCGGCGACTACTTCTGGAGCGCTAACGTGGTGGCCGGGCTGGGCGAGCGGGTGCTTAAGGAGATGGAGCGTGCTGCTAACACGCTTACACGGGAATCACCGCCCCCGGCGCCGGTGGTGGTGAATCCAGTGGCTGTGACGAATCCGAGCATGGTAAATGCTGTGCCGAGCGTGGAGCAGGCCGTGGACTTTTCATTGATTGATGCGATTTCGGGGGCGGATGTTTTTGGGGCTATTGATCCGAGTTTTAATCTGGGGGCGGTGGAGGATGCGCTGGAGGCGAATCTGGATATCGGGCTGCCGATGAACTGGGTTGATTGGGGGCAGTATGCTACGCTGTCGTGAGATGGACAGCTCAGAGTCAGAGTCAGCTACGTCTTTGATGACTGGTTGGTGTTGACGACGGCTAAAAGCTTACTTTGGTGATGATACTTGGCACGGCTATTTCCAGAGTTTTTGGTAAGACGATGACCACGCGTAAGATGACAGAAGCTCATGGTCAGCGACAAATGCTTGGGCTATAAGAACTGGCTTTGGTGCTGGTCTGGAGTGCATTTCGCGCTCAAACGTCAGTCACCATGTGGAAAACATCATCGAAAGATACCAGCATTGAGATCGTCCCTCTTCTCGACAACACTACGAATACACGTACCCAGCACACTACACCAAGGCTCAGTCGACTAGGGCGACACAGGGTGAACTTGAAGAAATGGGGACAGTTATCGGCGTTGATTGGGAAGGATATAAACATGGTGGCGTGTTGTCTGCCGTGTAATCTGTAAGATGGACATGGCTTTTGCAATAATACACGATTCAGCAATGAGTGAAAAGACATGGAGCGGCAGAGGGTATGATTGGCGGCCCGTAGGCGCGGTAATGTATAGTGAATCGACCGTTCATGTATGTTTCCAAACGATCTCGCTAACGGCGCAGACAGGTAAAGGTCCATCGGCAAGACAATTGGAGTCTTTTGCGTCGTGTTGGTCGCAGATCGTCGTGCTGATGCGAATGGCTTGGAGGGAGGATCAAGGAGAGCGTCGTCTCCTCGGTTCATGCAAGCAACTTGGTCGTCCTCAATAAATATCGTCCATCTCCTCGCTGACCATCTCAAGATCCTGCGACGTGCGTATGGTTGTAGCATTCGAGGTTTTTGTCGGCTAGTAATCACCTGTTCCATTCGCTTATCCTACATCCTTCAATCCAACTACTTCATCACAGGGTAACCGGGGTATCATAAGTCATCGATCCATCTCTTTCACTTCCTCGTTATATCCGTCGGCTTCCCTCTAAACTGATTCTTAATCTCGTCCAGAAAATGCTTCGCAAACTCCGAATTTTTACCAGCTGTATTCGGATCCGCTGTCGCTTCGCCCGGTGCCAAAGGCTCGTGAGGATTTCGTCCGTGTTGCTTCTCGTGGATGGTCTTGTGGATGCGTGTTACTGCGCGGTGGAAACCTGGTTGGCGGAGGATCTAAGTCGTGATTGTTAGTGAGGAACGGAAACGGTTAAGGCCGAGAGGCGTACGGATGCGACGATGTGATCCTGGAGTTTGTTAGTGATTGAAATAAGGGGAAGGGAGGGGGACGGACTTCGAAGGATTGGATTGCGCGGAGGAGCCACCAGTGTGCAGCCATTTTGGTGAGGAAGACTGTTAATTGAAGATGCTGAATTCAAGATGAAGATGGAGATGTTGGAGTGGCGGCGTTAGTGGCGGGAGATGGAGGGGCGAGCAAGGATGACAAATGGATCCGATCTTGTGTGACAGCTTGACACCTTCAGCGACAGCTACAGCTACCCTGAACTTGACATGAGCCAATCAAGCACTCATCAACACAAAAGCTTGAGAGCATCTAACAACTTAGAATAACGTCAAATTCTGTCAAGCTTAGTACACACTCATCCTCCTGAAGTCAAACAACACAAGTACCTAGATCCTGGTCACATTCAACAGACGCCTCACTCTCAATCATGCAGCCTCAGTCAACGTCAAATCACTTTTATTAGTCCCAATCCACCATCTTTACTCTATGAGAGCGTATTAAAAGTACTGGTTCATGAAAGGACCAAGATAGTCCTGCTTCCCCAACTCAACACCCTCCTTTCTCAAAATCGCATACGCAGTCGTCAAATGGAAGAAAACATTAGGAATTCCATATCCCTGCACATAATCCCTAACCTTCATATCCGCATTCTTCCCCGGTCCAAGCCCAATAGTAACAGTCTCAGCACCACGCTTCTCAACGAGTTCTCTATCAGCCTTCTCAACGACCTCGAGAACCTGCGCGATACGAGCCTGGTACTGCTCAAATGTAGCACACTCGTCGCGGGCGAGGGTGAGCGGCTCGCTGCCGGTTGTGCGCGCGACAATCTTCTGCGCTGTGTCGGTGGTGAAGTGGACCTGGAAGCTGAGGTCCAGCATGTCAGGGGCCAGTTTGGCGGTGGTGAATGAGGCGGCGTTGGCGTGGGATTCGGCCTTTTTGAGGATTGAGGACAGGGAGTTGAGGGCGTCCTTGGTGTGGAGGATGGCGGCGTCGTAGAGTGTGTAGCTCATGGTGGGCAGTGAAACGGCGATGAAGAGTGAATTGGGTATAGTAGTGTATTGCGTGATGAAGCTTGTCTGTCCGAACAATCCGAGAGGCGATGGCTACGGGCTATATATATCTGTCTGTCTCCC
>JABEVY010000498.1:0-23774 GCA_013364935.1 Fusarium anthophilum
TCCCCTCCCATGATCCGAGCCATGGTGAGAGGCGCCCAGCCTCGCACATCTAACTCAGTGTGAATGGAGTAATATGGTCAGGGATATCTTTGTCTTCCCAGTTCTCATTTGGTCGCCATGACAGCATCCTATGATGAGGAAATGAGTTCCATCTTGAGAACACATCCTCTGTATATATAAACGGCTTGAGACACACCATCTGAGTCGTGAAAGTCTGCAGCATGTCAGTTGCTCGAAAGCTGGTGAGGGAGAGAAGACAAGTGGGATGCATTGCTTATCAATTGCATCTACAGCCATCACCTCATATTTGATAGTGTTGTAGATGTAGTGCATCTGGAACCTGTCTTCTTATCCCTTCCTCATTGAAGGTTCAAATGCGCACAGAGAAGACCTGACATGAGTTTCGCACCTTTCTCGCTTCTCCTAGGGCTTGACACAATGCGGTTGGGGCGACGGTGTGTGACATACTCAGAACCATTCTCGACAGGAGGTGGAGAATGTGGACGGTGACCTCAATCTTATCATGTGTTTTATGTTTGCGTTAGATTGTGGTCTTTGGTGGCATGTGGGTGAGAAGCAACGAGGTGGAATGGTGGTCGGGACTTGGTGTGTATGTCTTGAGCCTGTGACCCAGAGGAGGGACTCCCATCTGAACTGGCGGAGCAAGTTGTCCACGGCACCGGCCACCCGCTTTGCAAGATGGGCTTCATCGATGATGCAGAACTGGAAGCGTACCCGGTCAATGCCTTCGAGCTTAGACTCGTACACCACAATGTGTCCGTCGACGTTGCTGTCGTCTATAGTCTGGTGGTACTATAGCTTGTGTTATAGCTGGGACGAGATCGACATCCATAGCGTGCTTGTATACTCTCCCCACCATAGAATGAGCCGCGCTTTCTCTTTGACACAAGGTAACTTATCTGAGACTATGTGAGCCCATTGCTAACACCGCCGACACCGTGGATGGCCTCTCTCCACTGGGATATTTGCTGGACACTGAGTATCTAGCACACAAAACCCAGCCATCCCTCCTACAAGGTCCACTTGGATGCAATCGCATTATAAGAGAATGAAAATAGTTAACTTACATTTATATCTTCCCTCAGTTTAAGGGGGCTGCGAAGAACGAGAGATACTGAGTGTATATACGGATTCTCTCTTGCCCAGTTTAGTTGATGTTCATTAATAGTAATATCAATCTCATACCTTGCGATCCGAACGCTCCGTATGAGCTGAGAGAGCAAATAACTTCAGGCATCAGCCATGGTCACTGAGAGCTGTGATTCCATGGCCAGATCCTTGGAGATGCCTTAACGTTTGAGCTCTGC
Organism: Fusarium anthophilum; assembly: GCA_013364935.1. Lineage (NCBI taxonomy): Eukaryota > Fungi > Ascomycota > Sordariomycetes > Hypocreales > Nectriaceae > Fusarium > Fusarium anthophilum. The sequence continues at coordinate 1,329 of JABEVY010000498.1, forward strand.
GTTCAGCTCAATTTGTTTTGTGAGCTCTTCCTCTGCGCAGCGCCAGAAGTCGAAGTAACGTTTCTAACGCTCCTCAGCAAGCGTCAGGTTCTTCTTGAGGTCTTCGTTCTTAAGGGCAAGCTCCCCGTTGTTTTCGATCAGAATATCATTCTGGTCATTTACTCTTCAAGATCTTGCGAGAAGATAGTCTTGTCGTGAATAGATATATATGATAAGAAAGAACATCGGTGTTGGTGTTGTTGGTGTTGGATAATGATGAAGGACGAGAGTTAAAGAGTGGTAGGAAGGGCAGCTTTTATAGCCAGCCAGACACATGTTTGGTTTTCGACGATCTTCTGAGGCATTCCCAGTTTCCCAGAGTTTTCTGTGTGATTTTCATCTGTGAGCCTCGATTTGTGAAGGTCAAGCATGTTGCAATACCCCAAAGTGCTTGATTGTGGTACAACAGCCTACGTGTCCAGCTTTGGCGAATGCCGCTTGGCAATTGATGTCATAGCAAACCCGCAATAAGCTCGCATCTATTTGGTAATATTGCGCAATCATCTACTGTATCAGGCACGAGGCGGTCTATTGCTTGATGTTTCTCGGAGCAAGCTGCACTCCAATCAAACTCCTCCTCGCAGTGTTTTATCCCTGCTCTGGATTGGCGACAAGCTTGAGTATCAATCACAACTTTGCTTAAGGTTAACTGAGTATTGATGTTTGCTAATTAGCAAATATGCAGGTGTCCTTGAAACGAGTTATGCTGATTGTCAATGCAAACCAACCAATCTCCCTAGCTTGCGCAATTACCACCTCCCGTACAATGCAAGGCGGCGGACTATCTTTTATGCTTAGATTGGCTCCAGCGTATGTATAAGAAATTAAGACACTAAAAATACTTAGTCCACGATCCTCTAAATCTAGATTGGATTATATGAAGTTTACCTAAGTTAATCTAAGACTTTTTGTCACCTGGGATAGAGGTCCTAAGTTTTGTTGTATCCCCTTGGTTAGTTGCTATGTAACATACTGGAATGGCTGTATACATGATACGATTTGTCATGTGACCTCTTCTGTGTGAGATACCATCTGAACCCGCTTCAACTTGTCAAGCAGCTTGACTTGCATTTGTTCCATCACGTTTCATGCAAACTTGCTGTCGGTTTTCAATCCCATCATGCACTTATTAGCACTTATTTTTGGCCTGATTGGCATCACAAAGGCTTCTAGTGACTATTTTGAGCCGTTTCCCACTTGCGCCGATTGTCTACCCGCGAGTGTTCATGATGCGCCTGGGATTGGATTCAGTCTATCGTTAACTGCCGGGTACGCTGTCCTTTACTTCTGATCTCACCAGTGATAATGGAGCCAATTGATCAATTCCTAGGACCGCTGCTGTGCACTTCTATAATGGCACGGTTAAAAACATCGCGGCTATTCCTGCAACCCCGGAATATGCAGAACTTATGAAGCGTCTAGCCAATTCGCCTCCGCCTCCACCGCTATCCAGATGGGAGAAGTTGCGACGATCTGTGAACAAAAAGATCGGAAGGCCAGCTACGCCCGATGTTGGCATTATCGCCACCATGCTTCTCTCACTACGCGACGTGACTTCTACCGCAGTCGCGAGTCCGTTGGATAGAGTCGCTGTGTCGCACTCCCGAATTCAAGGACTGGCAGAGCCAGACCTCTGGGACGCGCTTGAATACGCGCGTATTCGACCATGGGTGGCCGCTGGTCTGCCCCGTCCAAAAGTTGTACTTCCTTTGCCCGCTGCTGGCGGATACCCAAGCCAGCTTCTCGAGTCATATGCTGTTTTCGCGGGACATGGGAAGGGTTTGTGTAAACACTACAAGAACTTCTGGCAATGTGCGGAGGAGCAGGACAATGTTCCTTTGGAGACAACTTTAGTCGTGGGAATCACTCCTACCGATTTACGTGGAGATATTATCAGAACCTGGTCTGCATTTACAGATCTCCAGCCCAGGCACGGTGACCGAGCGTTTGTAGACCTTGAACTAGGTCTCATTGCCTCGGAGGACAACCCCGATTTCTGGGCACGCGTGACCGAAAGGTTGCAGGGTTTCTGTGGCACAGTTCCTAAGGGATTCCGCCTTGACACAGTCTTGCTGACAGGAGAGAACGCTACACATCCGGCTTTTCTTCAAGCCTTACAAAGCGCGCTCGTAGGTAACGGGCACCTTCAGAGAGAAATCGATGGCGGGGAGGGATTGTCATTTGCTCATGAGGGGGGAGCAGTAATTGATCCTGTCTTTGCGAGTGCTAGAGGGGCAGCTCAATATGCAAGATGGAGGCAGGAGGCTCCAATCGGGTGTGAAGAACAGGATAGGTGCGAGGAAGAGAGGAGGAGACAAGAAAAGCATGTTGAGTTGAGGTAACCAACAGTAACGTGTTGGCGTTTACCAAGAATTTGAGCATTTTCAATTTCCTTGAGCACCTAGGTAGGGACAAGACCAAGCAAAGATACATCAATCCGTGGAAGGACTCTCGAGCTCGCACTCTGTATCACAAGTCGTTCTGCTGGGAGCACACGGTATCCGATCCTAAGTACAGCTTCAAGCCTCATCCCAGATACAATGCAACGAAGCTGTCCGATTTCGGCACTACGGAGCCGGTGCAGTCCAGGCAAGCCTGAATCTTTCATTCTGATGTTGGCAGGGGGATGTAATAAAACTTAGGACCTTGATCCCAAGTGACAAAAAGTCTTAGGTAAGCTTGGTATAAATTTAGAAGATCTTCAATTAAGTATTTTTGGCCCCTCAGTTTAATGTCAGCAGTCTTCTTAACACCCCGTGGGCCTGTATGCTAAAAAACCTGATTTTCCTTACTCCAGGGGCTGTCTTCACGAAGAACTATTCGTCGCCGAAGACCAATGCAAGACCTACTGCACTGCAAATGGTTGCACCAAGACGAAGAACAAGGATGGAGAGGAGCAGTTCTAATGCGACTACCTATGGGGAGCGGAAGAAGGACGGTTGCGACGCTGGCACATACAGTGAGCGGCCCGTGGCAAGGCGAGAGCAGGTGTGATGGTGGTAAGTGTGATCGAGAATTGGGTACGGGAGACCTCCACTGCACTAGCTGCACCAAGGAAGAGTCAAAGTCCGTGCAGCATGTTAGGATGAATCTTGTAAGTTTCTACAACATATAACTACCATGCTGGAGAATGAAACTCCAAGTTAGAAAGGCTTGAGACCAATGGAAGAGGGATTTAATCAGTACATCACCCTGTCAATTTCATTCTGAAGCACCCATCGCAACATGTCCATCATTAGGCCGCTCATATAGTTGCTCCGATCAGAGAAGGCAACCGTTTTAGCTCCTCATCCTCCGTCAGCTTAATAATGATAATTCTCTGCGAGTCGCTACCAACAACAGCGGTAATCTCAGAAGCCGTAACTGTGGCTGTGGTCCTGGCTTTCTCGCATTCAGGTGGCAGTTTGACCAGTTTATGCCCTCTCCACTGAATCCATCCATCCAAGATTTTGAATGTCGGGTTGAGATATCGGCGTGAGACAGTCCCTGGCTCGAGAAGAATATCTCCATAGTTGGTACGTACCCCAGAATTATCTGGTAGGAAGCCATGGAACTTCCAGTCGACGCCGATAACTTCAATCTTTGAGATTTTTTGCCCGGTCACCCAATTCCAAAGTAGCATATGCTGGCGTTTTTGATCGGATCGGCTTGCCAGTAGAGTTCCTTTGGAGGACAACGCCAAGTCTCGATCATACTCGGTCTGCCACATATGGATAAGTGCCATTGAAATGAAGTCCCAAATTTGTACCTTCAATTCGAATCCGAGAGCAAGAACGGAAGAAGCGTCCACCATTGCCGTCGAAACCGTATCCCCCGAGCATCGATCTAATTCCAGTCGATGAACCAGTTTGCCCGTGCCACAGGAGAAAATCTCTATCCCGGATGAAAAAGTCGAACGGAAAAGCAGCTTTCCACATGATGAGAATGAGATGTGATCGACTAAAGGACTTTCCCAGGTTTGTCCAAGTTTGAAAGCTGCGCCGACCCGCTTCCAGACCTCGATGCGACTACCATCATACTCTCTATGAGTTACTGCTATGCATTGAGAATCAGGAGAAACCTCAAATGAAGAAATCCAAGAGCATTTTCTTTCTTCGTTGAGCTCCCAGAGCACCTCACCGGTTGTAGTATCCAATGGTCTCACTTCCTTACCATCAACTGCTGACGTTAATACTACCAGCATTGATGCGTCTTGAGATAGAACAAGTGAGGATATCTCAGAGGCGCTTCCTAACGGCTCATTGAGAAAGCTTTGCCAGTCCCATAGGTGTGTTTCATTGTTAAATCCCCCCGAAATGCAGAGTTTCCCGTCCTGAGAAAACAAGAGATGTTTCGCACCCCGAATATGGCATCCCTTGGTTACCGCAATAGCTTTTGTTTTCAAGTCCCATCCTTCGATGGTACTTTCTTGCCCATGATTTATCGGCCGCACTGATACGACAAACTCCATGTCAGGGGAAAACGCAATAGCGGAAGGGGGGAATGGGCTTCTGGTGGTAAGTTCTGCTGAGCAAGCTCCGCTCTGCATTTCCCAGACCCGTATCGACTCATCATGGTATGATATCGCTAGAAGACTAGAGTCTTGTGAGAAGACGAACTCTGATAAAGACCCGCCGTACGTATCCAGCTCCCATAAGCACTCCCCAAGCTGAACATCCCAGATTCTGGCTGTTGAGCGTCGAGTCCCAGGAGTCGCTAACAGTTTCCCATCCGGTGAGAAAAGATGGGTGTTTCCAAAACTCTCAATGAATGTTATATCAAAAGATTTCCCTTCCTCATCACTGTCAAGAAACCAAACGTACGCATTGTGGCCGACCGATACTAGTAAGACGTTCGGGTCTTTCAATGAGAAAGTCCAATCTGCTTTGTAAACCGATAGCCATTTGGTCATTCCAACCCGTTTCTTGGGAAATTCAAGCTTCCTTATGCACTTCCTCGTTTCCACATTCCAGACTTCTACATTTCCATTGGTTTCGCATGTCCACAAAAATGCAGAATCTTGAGAGAAGGCTAAAGCACTTAACGACGTATTCAGTGTCAACTCTGAAGTATTTCCTATCATCTCCAAAAACAGGATTTGAAGCCCATGGTTAGGAACACCTGTAGTGACTGCTAGGTATTCCCCATTCGGAGAAATCGCCACCAGGGCGGCCTCGTCTGCCTTGATATCCTCGATGCATTCGCCTGTATCGCAGCTCCAAACTCTGATGTGTTCTTTTGTGGAGCAACATAATATCTTCGAGTCTGGAGAAAAGACTATAGGGCTCCTAGTTTCTATAACGCCCTTCTCGTTTTTATGGCCATTGAATGAACGTAAGCGTGGGTCCCAGTAAGATCTTGTACCTATAACACGTTCCACGTAGCCTGGTAACTCAGCGGCAAATGTCTTTCGGATAATGCTTTTCTTAGGTGCAAATACCAGGACAGAAGAGTATATTTGTAAAGGTGTCAGGTTAATGGTCTCTATGTCTGTGTCCACGAATCTGATCGAATCCTCAAGAAGTTGTATCACCTTCCTGTCACTCTGTGACTGTTATGCGAAGTTGTTAGTTTGAATCAGATAAATCTTTGATATTGCGCTCTGACCTTTGTATTCAAAGTAGATCGTAGTTTCCTCATCAATCCCGTGATCTGATATACTCTACCCAGCAGAGTCAGAGCTTCAACCCAATGCAAAAGATGCTTCTTCAGGAATGTGAGTATTGCTTCAGCGTCTGCCCCATGGACCCCCGCAACCAATTGATGGTTTATCCAGTATATGCATGCATATTGAACTTCTGGTGGTATGCATGCGTCGATGAATTCGGGTTTCAACGTGGAACGGGGGGTCCCCGGAAGTCCCAAGTGACAGATATCGGGTTCAAGGCTCCCCATCACTCTGAAACAGTCTCGTACCAGGTCTTTTGCCGACTTGTTCTCATCGATCCTGAACTGGTTCTCATCGGTATCAGAATTGACGAGATAGTCTCGAAAGGACAAATGGAACATCCGAATGGGTTTTTCCGCAGAGGAAGGGACGCTGAGGACAGAATGTAGCAAATCTAGCCTAGTTTCGATTATTCTCTGGTCAATGTTCAGAAGTCTCGAGAGAGCTGATGGAGATAGAGGGCTAGCGAGGCTGATAATCGTGCCGACTATCCGTTGAAACTCGTGGATGATCAACTCCTTCTTGCGCTTGGAACAATTCGAACCAAGCAGCTGACTCAGGACCGGTTTATAAGTAATATCCATCCGAGATGATGTGTCGTCATCCAAGTTCTCTAGAAACCTCTGTAGCTGTTCCTCGGGGCTGCCATGCCGTCGATCAGCTATGAAACGGCATACTGTTGCGGCGAAAATGAAGAGGGGTGTTGCCCTTTGTGTGAGTAGCTGAACACAGTCAATTCCAGGCCAGTCAGCTGGTAATCTTCGTCTTTCGGGAACGGAGGTATCCCAGGACATTTTGATCAACTCTGTTTCGTGCTGCAAGAATGTTGCTATGTCGTTTTCTATAACTTGAGGGGGTATCTCGTGAAGAATTAGATCTTGATAAGTTCCCTCTACATCTTTAAAGCCTAGGCGAATGGGTAGGTCCGGGCGACTCGTCACAAATATCCGTGGTCGGGGATGTCTGAGGTCTCTTGTGCTGGAGAATAGGTTGATGATCTGATAAATATTGGCATCAGAATCGCATTCATCCAGTGCATCCACGACAATCGCGATTGGCGTTTCGCTATGGTTATCATTTGAACATCGAGTTAGAGGTTCCACAATCAGTCTTTCAAACTGGATTCTTATAGCTTTGCTGGTAATAGTTGGCTCTCGGAGTACCGCTTCGTGGATATACGGTTCGAGGACCGATTGGTTCATCGCAAGCTGGCGCGCGATTGTCGTAACGAATTTAGAGATGTTGCCTCTATTAGTCTCGCCACGCTTGAGAAGAACGATGCGCCAAGTGTGCCAGTTCTAGATAGAGATCGAGCGATCGTGCGTGAAATGGTGGATTTTCCAGTTCCCGCCATTCCGTTCAACCAAAACACCGATTTTGCCCGATCGGTTGTATCCTCGACCCAGTCATTGATATCTCGTAGGATATCCTTACGGGTGTTCTCCAGACATGTTGCGTTATGCTCCTCGGCATGTGAGTCCCAAACTGCATCGATCACGCATGGCAATTGGTCGATTACTGCCCTTCGTTGGCCAGTCCCCGTTCTATCGTCGATATCAAGGATAATTCCACTTCATAGAAATTCATAGTCAGCATCGATATTCTGGAGTGGTTCTATTGGCGCACGATTCTCATATCCTTCTATGTGATTTGGTAATCCATTGCTCTGGGGGCCATTCGTGGCAGGTTATAAGCGAAAGACTGAATATACTTACACCGTATCAATCTGGAGGACTTCTGATAGTGTCTTGGTTGTATTCTCTATGTTTCGAATAGCGCTCTCGACCTTTTCCTTCCGCAGCGGCCATCTGAGGCTTGAGCAGTTGGTCTTGTCGGACAACAGGCTCTCGAGCTCGCGTAACTGAAACTCACTGCTTCCCATAGCATGAGCAAGCTTCTGAGAAGCTTTCAATTTGCTGCCATTCTTGCCGGTCAGAAGATCGTGGATTTTACCTGACTCATAATGCAACGTGATAGCTGCCTGCAGGAGTCGGGCGCGGCCGTCGCTGGAGCTTTTGACATCCTGGGCGTACTTGGAACACCATGAGATGACTTTAAGAGACAAGTCTACCACAGCAATAACGTTTGCAACGATGCCTAGGCCTTCTAGTCCAGACATGACTCCTGTCGTGATACTGAAGTACGGGTAATAAGGCAGCCTGTGGGTGACGCAGGAGAGTGTTGGTTCAATCTGATGGGGATTTTCAACCCCCCGCACCTCTCGATTGGTGTGTTGGATTCCATTGGTAGATCGTTGAGCATCAAATTTGATGGAACGGACGTCGTTAATGCAGTCAGTGATGGGTGCGTGTACCGGTTTGAGGAGAGTGTAAGAGACAAGTTGGAAAGACTTATGGAATCGGTTTGGAAAGGGTCACTTCCACTTTACAATATTTCCTCCGCCGAGAAATGGAAGCGGCACCCGCCCCATAGAGTTATGGCTCGTACCTGCCTCTTCGACAAGGAAACTCAAGACTCTCGGTCCTAAATGAGCATAAGCCTTATGTTTAGTAAAATTGTTTTAATTTTCAACATCTACCAGTTATCAAAGTCTCAAGTTTCCTTGCTCCCAGAGGACACTCATCCTCATTGTAGGCCTACCTTCAGCTCCAGATCAAACACAGCGGAACTGTGCCGCTTCAATACCAAACATCGGAGACAACAACGGCAACTAAAAACGCCCTCGACCCAAATCTGCCTCGAGCTTTTCCCTAAAAAGCAAGATGCATCCCATAGCGCGCCGCGAAGTCGACGGGGCTGCGTTGTGAATGGTTGCAGATTTGCGGCTGAGGGACCCTTGCACATGCCAGGTAGAGGGGTAGAAAGAAAAGAGAAGGCACAACCAGATACAAAATATTCTTTCAGGTCTCGATTGTTAAAGTCCTGTGATGGACAGGGGAATAAAAGCAATAAATAGAATGCATTGCCAAGCGGGGTTCCCGTTCGTCTCCCGTCTTGTCATTTCTTGTCCTTGTTCTTGCTTGTGTCTTCTGGTGTAAGTCGAGATGGCGTCTCCACAGCCTCAGAGTAATGTTGCACAAACGACGCCTCAGCCTTTGATGCATCAGAGGTCTGTGGCTAGGAAACCTGTTGGGAAACTGGCTGGAGCACCAGGCCAGAGCATTTCGCTGCCGCATAGACCTGCTCCTCAACAGCAGCATCCGCAAGCTGGGTATCCTCCTCACAACCAGCAGCAGCAGCAGCATGTTCAACAACAGAGGCCTCAGTCGTATCATCCTGGGCAACAGGGTCAACCTGTTTATCACCAACAAATCCCACAGCAGATTCACCAAGCTCAGCCGATAGCACACCCAGGCCAACCAATTCAGCACCAGCACCAGCAAGCGCAACCTGCTCAGTACCCTCCTCAGCAGCAACAGCAAAGCCAACCTCATCCTCAACATCCTCAAACTCACCAACAACCAATTCAGTATCAGCAAATCCATCAACAAGCGCCGCCACAGCAATACCAGCAACAGTTTCCACAGCAGCATGTTCAAGCGCAACATCCTCAGCAACAACCCTTCAGCCCGACAAACACATCACCAAACCCACCTCAAACGACTCTGCCAAACACTCATCAAACACAACCACAGCAATCTCCTGCCAGCCCAACTCCACAAATCCATCGGGTTGATACTGCCAACAGCAACATCGGCTCATTTGTGGCCGATCACGGCAGACCTGGAAGCATCAGCGGTAGCAGCGCCGGTATCGCAACGCCTGCTACCACAGTCGCTACACCCAGCGTCGCGGGCACACCACGATGGGAGCCGAATGTCGTTCCTACTGGGACCCAGCAACCACCTGTGAACCAGCAAGCCCCGGTGGTTCAACATGTTCCAGCCCAGCAAAGTCCAGCGGTTCAACATGCTCCAGGTGCACAACCTCCCCAGCAACATCACCCGGCCCAGTATGCCCCGGCAGCTCAACAAATCCCAGTAGTTCAGCAGAATCTTCCAGTTCAGAATGCTTCTGCAATTCAGTCTACCCCATCTGTTCAAGCTACTACTGCGGCAGACTTGAGACGCACATCTACCGGGCAACCTCAGCTGTGTAACCATTGTCGAAAGGGTAAGAGGGCCTTTTGAGTGAGCCGCTATTGTCGCTAACACCCCCAGGGATACCTCTCAACGTGTCAGTCTACACCTGTCTCATCTGCAGCACAGCGCATATCACGACCAACTTCTGTGTCTGGTGCTTCACCTCCAACGCAGTCAACACTTCTCACAGCCACGATAAATCCTACTATGCCACTGAATCCGACCCCCGAGTTCAATCTTCCGTTCAAGATGCGACAACCCAAATGTGGACCATTCGAAAGAACGTCTCTGGCCGACTCTGGTACACGCATAACTCGACTGGCTTGAAGACGCACCTGAAGCCCACGGCAGCGGCCTTGTTTGGGTTCTCTGGATTGCCACCTGGCTGGGATGAGCGCAAGACACCTGATGGTCGAACGTTTTACTTCAACAAGAGATTGGGGACTAGTTCATGGGTGAAACCTGCCAACTCTCTGCCTGACGGTTGGAGAGAACTGAGAACGCCAGACATGACGCCGTTTTACATAAATGAACAACTCGGACTATCGACGTGGGATCGGCCGGGACAGCAGCCACGACAGACGAAGCAAGGAACCAAGACCATTGTGAGAAAGGCACGACCTGGTCAACCAAATCAGCCGCAAAACGTCGGTGACAGCATCCTTTCAGCGACAGTCAATGCAGCAAGGCTCACTGGTCAAGGAGTTGAGATGGCAAGTCGACAGGTTGGAAAGCTTGGCAAGAAGAAGAATTGGAGAAAGATGGGCCGGATGTTGAACACAGTCAACAGCTTCGGTGGTGTGGGCTCCGGTAGCGATGGCGAGTACGACGACAGTTACAACGATGATGGGGACTTCGGGTTTGGAGGGGATGACTCGAGCGGGTTCCAAGACCAGCAACAGGGACAGTTCCAGCAAAGCTTCGACTATCAGCAATCGTCTTTCTCACAGCCTCAGCAGTCATTCTCATTTGAAGATAATCAGCAGTCGATGTTTCAGCAACCCGCCTATGAGCAGCAGTCAACATTTGAGTACTCGGTGCAGACTGAGCAGCCAGCTTTCGAACAACCTGCGTTTGATCAACAGGCTGCCTTTGGCCAACAGCCCGAGCAGTTCAGTGTTACGACCGAGGTTTCTTACACGATGAATGAAGGCCAGCCTGTTTTCGAGCAGGAAGTTCAGTACACTCAAACATACGAGCAGCAACCCGGGTTTGAAGTCCAGCAGCAGACTACGTTCGAAGCTACTTCAACCCAAGAACCAATTTTAGCCCAGCAGACAACATCTTATGAGACAGTCATTACATCTGAGCAGGCCGTCGTTGAGCCTCCTATTCAATTGACTGAACAGCCTGTATATCAGGTTACTTCGCAAGAGACATACACGAACCAGCCGTATGTCTACGATCCAACTCAAATGCCCCAGCAGCAGGTCACCGTCTCGTACTCAGTACCCGACTATGCCGCAGAGCCAGCACCACTCTTCACACCCCAGACACAGGCGCAACAACCTATGTATCCAGTATTCATGCAGAACAATCAGCCTGAGATCATCACTAGCGATGTTCCTCTGGTCGAAGTCCCAGGTACAACAGACACCACTACACTCATTGTCAGCAGCGAATACGGTAGTAACGACATTTTGGCTGGTACGAGCCTAGCAACTGAGAATAACACGACTGCTGTTCCTCAGGTCTCAACACCAGCGCCGCAGGATAGTATCGTGGTGGAGGTGACCGTTCAGTCGACCCCGACGCCTGGATTAGAGACAACTGCGCCGCCAGCACCAGTCGTTGTGCAGGAATACGATGCCTCTGCAAAGCCAGCTTCTATTGTGACGGTTGATCCTGTTCAGTCAGTTGACTATGATGTTGGAGCCAGGTGTAACGCACTCATCTGATCGAGAGTAGGCGTCTTTGGTCATAGATTCTTTAGGCAACATGTAATGGCAGTTTATGATGTTAGCACCTGGATTATAGCAATACGTACAACGGAATGAGGAACGAGATACGAATGCAATGGATATTAGGACGCAATATAATTTGACTTCGAATTTAATAGCAATACACGCTAAGTAGAGCATCGCTTATGTTCATCTCAAAATGTCAAAGCTATCCAAGGCGTAATCCCACCATCCGACCATAACAGCATCCAACCGATCCCTATACAACAACTTACCAGCTCAAGATATCTGGTACTCCTCATCCGTCCCACCCCGTTTCACAAACCCAATCAAGTCCCCAAACTTCTTCACAGACCTCTCCTCCTCCCCAATCTTAACCGGTCTGTAAAACCACTGCCACGATAACCAAAGCCCCCAGGTAAACAGCGTGGCAGGAACCGCAAACACCCAATACACCCAGAACTTCTCATTCACACTCCAGACTCCCGTGTCATCATCAACCTTGAAGAACGACATGCTAAACAGCGCTGATATAAAAGTCGCAGGCAAAAATGTCAGTGTCACGAAGGCTATGGTCTTCATAGCGGCGCTGTCGGATTGCGTTGCCTGTCCGATCTTGACAGAGATGCGAGAATCGTACTGCGCTACCGAATTGAACGCCAGTTGGATCTCGTTAAGAAGCCGTTCCTTGTTCGCGGAGGCTCTGCAGCGTAGACTTTGTAGAATGTGGATATACCACAGTAATCGTTCACCAACATGTCGGAACTTTGCTTTTGCGGTCCTGTTTCCCCCAGCTGCCTCAGCCTCAAAAGTACTATGCTGCTGTATGATCGCCGTGATGGTCTTCTCCGCAACTTCAAGCGTTTCCGAGACGTGAATGGCATGTCGAGCTGTATCATGCATTGCTCGATATTTCGGCTCAGGCTTTCGTGTAAGGTCTGTTTTCTCGATCTTGCGGACGTGATTGCGAACTGACCAGACGGAGTTATCTTGAAGAAGAGAGAGGTCTTCGAATAATCGGGGATAGAACCAGAAGGGATCGCTGAGCGTGTCGTTGTGAGAGTTTAGGAGCAGTGGATCAGGGAATCTGTCGCGTAGACGGAGTTGTTTGGGTGCTTCGAAGATAAGAAGGATTGATTGCTGGGGATCTTTTATCCAGCGTGTGAGGATGTTGAATTTATGCCATTGATGGCTGGTTTCGTTCAATTGCTTGACGAGGAACCGTGACCACGTATCTGCCTCTGTCAGTACTCTCAGCATAACATTCGAAGGATAGAGGGATACTGACTTAATGCAGTGATCATTCCGTTGTTATCGCGAAATGTCTCGCTTCCAAAATAACCGTTTGATCGACGGCTGTAGCTTGACCACCAGAGCTCAGGCATGCAGAAGACATCGGTGAAGCGCTTCTTACACGATGAGCAATCGCGTACTTTATCTGCATCCGCGAATCTGCCATAATCAGCATTATTCTCAGCCTCAACGCGAGATTACTTACACGACTATGACATGCGACTCACTCCATAGCGCAGGTATCTTGCCCTCATAAAAGGCTCCCGGTCGGACATCCTCACGAAGCCATTTCTCATTCCCTACACCTATCAGCATCACCCTCGTACTCAGATTCAATCACTCACCTTTATCCCATATCAAAACCCGAAAGTCAACACAATTCTCATGAATTTTAGCCGGCATTTCTACGCAATGTTACAATTGAAGAGAAGTGGAAGAATTAACCGCCGTGAGGAGCTGAGGTTCCATTTTCATACTGCGGCTGAACCAGGGTTGGGCGGCAAAGAGGCGGAGTGTGTGCATAACCTGCATGGTTCTATTGAAGCTTGCGAAAAATGAGTTGGTGGTTTGTAGCACAGAGCTGAGCCTCATTCGCGAGAAAGCGACCAATTGTGTGTTTTTGGGTGTTGGGCAAATGCGCCCGGCTGTAGTGGTGGTTTCTGGGGTACATGAGGTTTTAGGCAGCGTTTGTCGCTGTGCGATTTAGCGCAGAGAGAAGATGTCGCATTGAATGATCACGGGGGGAAGGGTAAATACATCAAACGAATGTGTCGTGGCGGTGTTGTTGGTGTTGTGTTGGAGGCCTGTTGATGTTGGTGCCTGCTCACGATCATACCCTGGAGCGCTTCGGATCAGATCATGTTCAGCAACCTTTGCGAGCTCTACACCCACAGGCCGTAAAGCATGTGTGAAGAGACAATAGAATTGACCGCTTCGGTATTTGTGGTGTCAAACTTAGGTACTCTTCACCCAGTATGTTGAGGCTCGGAATACAACCCCAAAGCTTCAATAAATGCTGTCACTCTAGTCACCGCTCCACTACGCTTCATACGCAACATCGTGTTTGTAAATGTAGTTTAGGATATTAGCTACCCAAAATCATCTTCAGAATGGTCCATATCATATCAGGTAGCTTAGCGCTTGCCTCATTTCCTTCCGGACTCGTCTCTGAAACAGCTTCCTATCTTGACGGCCGGGCTATAGCAGAATACCAGGTAGCACTTGTAGTAAGCCGTTAGTAGACAACTACGTGGTCTTGATGTGTCTTTATATCACATCTGAGGCAGAACTTATAATATCTCACAGTGATCTCTCTTTATAAGGGTCTGGTCATAGAGCTAGAGTGAGTTATGCAGTAGCAGAGAAGAAACGGAGGCACCAGAAAACAAATGGCTACAAGCACAGCGGAGGTAGGCCAGCCACTCTCAGAGACACTATTTTATTACAGTCAGTCGGAAATTCGATGTCGGAAGCCCTTTCTTCGGGTTCATTACCGCATGGACGTCCTCTACGGTTGCGTCGAGCTCCGTTTCCGAGACAAAAGTCCTCCAGCTACACTATGTACACCGCAGGCCTGAGAGGAGGGACAGCAAAGGAATGTGAGAAATTGTTAGAGCTTCTTCTTGTTGAATCAAATATCGATTCATTGTTTCATAGATACAAGGCTCAGAATTGAGATATTGAGGATAACATTTATCGTGACAATCTCAAGAGTCAGCCACCAGCGCAGGGCACCATGGGAAACTACGGTATTTAGCTTAATGAATAGCCATTGACTATCTTATTTGAGCACATGTAGATACCTCCATAGCTCTCATTTCAGTGAGCACTAAGCTCGAACACAATCGGCCGCGTGGTACTGATTCAAGGCATATAGCGACGCACTCTCGAGGCTCTCCAAACACTCCGGCTTCTACCGCCCGTATATAGCCAAACTCGCTCGCATTCAAGTCAATCACAGGATGAGGTGCAGCAAGATACTACAGCTGGTAATAGATATGCTCTTCAAGCTTCCTAGCCTGCGCAACATCGCCAAAACCGCTGTCTGCCGCATTAACACACAGAGTCAACGTCGCAGACACTTGTCGTTACCATTTCTTCGAAGAGTCAGAGACTCTGCGCCAAATTATCCATCGCTCAACTCTCGGAAGGACTTCCATTATCGTGAAACACGGGTAAAGGATCGTCGCGATGCAGCATTCTCTAGCGACCGCGGATCATCGCGCAACCCGTTCCACCAAGCGGCTTTAGGGCAGCTTTACCGAGTGCTCGGGTCTGACATGGCCAGTTAATACCAAATTTAGTGATATGGTAGGTCTAGATCCTGCGCTGTGAGGGATCAGCATAGGCCGATGTGTTCTAGAACGAGAGGGAGTTGATGAGGAGAAGACAATGGGGCATGTCGATCAACAACAAGGACATAGCGGCCACCAGCGGACTTTGAGGGACGAATACCCTCACTTCTTGTGACTTTGGAGGTAAAAACATCTTCGTTGTAGCAACGCCGGTCGGCCGATGCTTTCACAACTCTTCAGTGGCAATGATACAAAAGTCCAGCATCATCGCATCGCCAGTCTGATCTAGTCTGGTAAGCTACTTAGCAACGACTAAACTACATGCTGAGTACATCAAGGGTGACCACAAATAGTTATCATCGTCTGTCTAGAATCTCCCATTCAAAACCTCAAAATGCCATCATCGAAACAGTGCCTCCAACAGTCATGATCATACAAAACGTACAGCCACGCTCGCCACAGCAACATCCCCAAGTGCCAAGCCAATCTCATCTTTCCCTCCGAACGACTCAAAACCCACGGAGCCCATCCGTTAAAGATAAGAACAAACCGGGAGAGCAGCCATGTCTCGTCATGCAACAGAAGGTGGCAAACCTATCAAAAACCGATCTTTCCCACATCGACTTTTCACATTTCCCCTCCCTCTGATCATCAACTGTTGGAGACACTGTAGACCTCGGCACTTTGTCGCCCGGACAAAATCGACTTCACAAGATCAATAACGACGTCATTTAACGAGCATGGGATTCTTTTGACAAAAAACCTGAATCGTAATGAAACGTCGACTTTTTGGCGCTGATGCACAAAAGTGAATCGGGGTTTTGATGAGATTTGCACGTGGCATGACTGTGTGCGTGACCTCATGTGGAGATCATCTGCCATAGAGGGCATGATGCGAACGCCCTTTTAGCTGTGTAGACGATGAAGCACTGCAACGTTGTAAAACATGACGCGAGTCAAATGCCACTTACTGTCAGTCAGTTACGCGATAAGTGCGCTGAGCGCGGTACTCGTTAGCTGACCATCACATTCACATCAAGAGACACACACAATGTAGGTGATTGTTAAGTTATGGTATTTCTGCCATTCAGTGTGGGTGCTACCTCTTATCGGTCTCACCACCAGTCCCGCGTCCAAATCAACTCTCCTTGATCCCACAAGGAGATTGCCCGTAAAAGCCAAGTCCCGCTCTAAACCACGTTATCTTGGCTACCAGCCAAGTAATCCAACATGGGGGGGTATCCCAAATGCAGAAGAGAGGTACTAATGGATAAAAAACAAGAACGCCTGAATCAAAATGTCCATGGGAGTTGGGTTGACCCCCCCTAAAAAATCTAAATGCGCTTCCCGGTCGTGATGCTGAATGCTATGCCAAAGAATATGTCGGGTTGGGAGAGCGAAAAGAGGTGGTACAGGTTTGGTGATATGAGTGTCTATAGTGTCGTTTCATGCGGACATGTCGAGTGATTGTGTTTGTTGTGATGGCGAGATGTATCTGAGGAGTGATGGCGATAAGAGCAAGATATTGTCGCGGCGGTGAGTAAAAAGTTCAGGTGTCGGATGTCTAAAGGGGTATCATAGTGTCGAGAACCGCATTGGCTTCCTTGCTTCTAGAGGGGGAGTAGAAATGTAATTTATTTCTTGTGCGACTTGCCGGAGCGCGAGTAGTTTCTTCGCACACGCTCACGGCCGCGTCTCTCCTCCTCATCGCTGCCACTGCTGTGACGACGACGGTCTTCCTCGTACCAAGCACTCAAAGCCTTTCCGCCAAAAGTAAGATCCTCATCCTCGATGATGGTGGGTTGCACCCAGGCGTAAGCTGAAGGGTCGACTTCGCGAGCTGTAGGGTCGAGAGCCTGAAGATTGGGGACGTAGTAATAGTAGGTTTCGGTTGTGTGAGCCATGGTGACAAGATTTGATGTGATTTGTTTTGCCAGAAGAATTTGTTGTTAATTCAATTTAGATGGATTGTGAAGAGTTATATGTTATTGTTTTGTTTTGTTGTTGTTGTGTTGATGGTGGTTCCTTTGTTTTTTGTGTCTGGAATGAGATGGCGCCTTGGTAAATAAAGCAGGTGTCACTCTCTCAAAGGGATGGGAGATTTGTGTGTGAGATGGTTAGATTGCGTCAAGCAAAACAGTTTGATGAGGTCCAGCTCGTGAACGAAAAAGCAAAAAACGCTAATAGCTGTGACGGGATGAATCTTGTGATATCAAGTATATCAAGAGAGAGAGAAGAGAAAGCCGGGGAAGGGGATTTCGGGGGGAAGGCTGATGGATATAGACACAGGCAGAGGCTGTACCCGACCTGTAAGTGGGGAGTGAATAGATGGAGCCTCAGGTGAAGCCAGGCAAGCGAAAGGAGGTGGGGAGTGTGGCGGGCTCTGTTTTTTTCAAGGGGGGGAGTGGCAAACGCCCCCCTGCTAGAAAGCTGAGCCGCACTGTGCCGTCACTGGAATATAGTGAGCCTCAGTGGCACAGTATCGAAGGATCATAGGTAATCCACAGTGGCAATCAGACTTGTCTCGCGGTACCGAACAAGGCATCCCGCGCACAGTGAGCGAACAACTTTGGGGGTGGATCTAGCCAAGGAAGGCCGGAATTTCGTCGTGGGCTCTGGTCTGGTTCCTTTTTTTACATTTTGAGGCCTGGGGGCACCAGAAGGCTGGATCCATTCCTACAGCGTATTTTGCGGGGATGAGCGAGGGCCTGGATAAGAGATGCCCTAGCAGCCTGCATTCCACCAAATGCTGCTTTCACCTTATCTCGAAAGCGTAGACCACTTAGTAGAAATGACTAGATTAGATTGAAGCTTCTCTCGGGAGCACCGATTCATCGGTGACACACGCGCGCCGAAAGTCGGCTTCGCGGGATCGTGAGGGAATTTTCAAGGTGTTGTTGAGCGCGATACAGTACAATATACACACAAAGTTTGAGGGGATAAGTCGGGTTGGGGTGTTGAATCCGCCAAGTTGGAGTCAAGATGGATGGACGGTCTTGAAGGCTACTGGACAGGATAGAATGAGTTTTTTTTCTGTTTATTTGTTCTTTTGTTTTTCTCTACTAGTAGGAGAGGATCAGTGCCTATTCGAACGTCCAAGTCATTCTCGGCCGAACTAATTCGCATAATACCGTAATGATCCTACAGTGTCATGTTTATTTACGCTGATTTGTGATTCAAGTAAGACAGGTTCAGAAAAAGGGCCGCAATGTTGGACGATCGGGCTTGGCTGATTATCAGAATCAGGGAACTGACGGCTCAACTCAACTGTCGTGACTTGACTCGACTTTGGGTATCAAGATTGTAATTTGATTTGAACCAAAAAGGTGATTTTTACATTTCTCTGCTGATGACTTGTCTGCACTTTTGGTGGACCCCGCGGGTCCGCTTCGGTGAACTGATCGATATCATAATGGGAACCGGCCGAAAGACGAAGAAAAGTGAGGCTGGGCCCTGTCTCTCCACAAGGGGAGGAAAGAAAACCCAGGACCTTGATCCTAAGGGATAAAAAGATTTAGGGAATTTAGCCCAAGCTCAGGGCACTCTTTTCTAACTTTATTTTGGCACCGTCGTCTAAAGTCTTATATTTTCTTGCCCGGGGGTCTCCCCCTTATCGTGGTACGTGTCTAAAAAAATAGAAGAAGCTCGGGCCCGGCCATGAGTCGATGGTACGATATTCATTACGCTTACCGAGAGATTGTTCTGGCCCCAGAGAGAAAAGAGAAGATGATGTTATCGTATGCTATGCTGATGGGGGATTGCAATTGCGACACACTGTGCATGCACAAAGATGATGGTGATGATCGATTCTGTGGTTGAAAATGGATTGCTGCGTTGCCTAACACGTATGTTTCAGCCAGCCCAGCACCAGCCCAGCCCCAGCCCTGCGGTGAGAGTTCTGAGCTGCCTTGCGTGAGACTATCGACGAATAAGCCTGGTCTCGCGGGCCTCAGTGACAAAGCATAACTATCGCATGAAATAGAAATATCCTTGGCGAGGATTGTGAAGTTAATACAGTTGTCCTCTGTAATAATCAATTCGTCCTTATCCTCGGTATACCATGCGCCGTCCACTTGGCCAAGGCCAGCAAACAAAATAAACCACGTCGCGATTTGCGGGGGAGCAGGCATCTTTGGTGGAGATGTTGTTGTTGACAGGGGATGGACTAGGTACCTCCATAAAAAGAGGGGAGTGTGGATAAAGGCATGGATGGACGCTTAATCGAGCTACTTATTCGAGCAATACAGCTGCCAGATGCAAACCATCCCATCTGTATTTCCCCGCGCGCAAAAATGCCACATGGGAAGATGTGAGATACGGGAGGGCACAGATTACGATTGATTGCACTAAAATAATCAGTCAACACGGAGGTTTCTCTATAAGAGCGCCTGCTGACTTGGAGACCAGACCGCAAGAACTACCTCATACAGAACGGAACGACCAAAATGCGCAGCTGACAATACAACGAGCGCGATACGGCACCGGGCTGAGCCATACGCGCAACACAGAGTATCGATTGCGCCGCAGCTCTGGACCCTGATTTTCCACATGGTGTGAGGGAACATAGGTCTTTGTGCAGAACAAAGGAACAGTCTACCTCTCGTTTCTTTGATCAAAGCATGAGATAGCAGGTCGCTAGGACTGAGGCTCAAAGAATCACCTGCATCGAACAAAGATAACATCTGAGACAATACAAGTGCTAGCTTGACCAAACCCCATGATTCGATACCGGCGCATGTGCCGCATCTTTGATTGATACCTTGATTTTTCCCTATCACCAAAAGGGCGGGGAGGTAAAGCTGGGGTTTGCGCGCCGGCCATCACATGTTTGGGTTGAGGGGGGAGAGGGATACGATAGCTTCGCGCCACAGGAGCCGAGGGCTGAAACGGTGAATACTGTGAAAAAGGCGGAGAAGGCACAGTCATGATTCAATGCCAAGTGCTTGGTAGTTTTGGAGAACGTTATCCTTTTTTCGCGCCCGGAGCACAGATTGCAAGGCCGAGGATATCTTGTCCGTATAGGGGAATCTGGGGTCAGATGGATTACTATGTACAGTTACAGGGATCCTTGTCGCCGAACTCCCGGAGCCGCGAAATCCTTCTGTATCCGGGTGGACCATTCTTGTTACTTGTATTAGCACTCCGTACAGATGTACCTCCGTAGAGAATTGGAGTAATGAAATACGTTGGAGTTTGTCTCCGAGTCTATTGAAAAGTTTATCAACAAAGTCCGAGACATGCGCGAGGCTATTGAATTAAGCTGAAAGCTGAAAGTTACCGAATCGGACAGAGTTTTTTTTCTTTCTTTTTCTTTTCTGGCTTCTGCTTGTCAGACTTGACTCATTTGTCGTGAGTTGTCCGCCACTGAGCAAACCTTTGAGTCAGTCATGGGTCACCGTCGTGTTCGGACACGTACAGTACAGTGTGCGATACCATGTCTTGAATCATTCCCAACACACACGATACACACCCTCTCTCCTTTCGAGCTTCGTTCTTATTTTCTAGTCTGAGCCTTGTCCGGCTCTCGTAAGCCACGAGGTGAACCGATTGCTGACTAGAAGAACACGAGCGACACCGCCTTTAGATGTAACACAAATATTCATCGCTCTCACCGATATCTTATCTCGATCATGATATGGTAATAATTGAAAATGAATGTGAATGACCCTATCGTTATCAACCCCGCCAAAAGCACCGGCCTTCCCCCCGCTGGCTCCGGCTTCGGCCCGGTCTTGTGAAAACAGTGGGCTACCGTTCCCCGGCCGGCTCTTGGGATGCATGCACGGTTCTGGTTAAAAATTTCGTTTTCTTTTAAGTGTCCTCGGCCCGTGAAAATTTGTTTCGTGTCTGTACCCTCAATTAATCGCACGGTATTTTAGAATTCTGGGGAAACGCAATTGAGGCCAACAGAAACGGGTCCGTTCGGAAGCCTGCAGAACCGTTGAACAGCTATAGTGTAAACGCTGCCCGTCGGCATGTTCCTGTTTTTCTCGGGCCTGTCGTGGAATGATCTACAATGTCAAATTCAGGCAAGGCGTCCAGTCACACACGAGATGCAGCATCTGCCTTGCTCGGCAGCCGTGGGGTCCGAATCGAAGAGCGACGGGCTTTGCCTCAGACGACGTCACTTATGCTTGCAAGTCCATGCTATCCGAGATCTCCACCCCCTGTAAAGCGACAGAAAAGAAGAGAAGAGACCGTCATCGCGGGGGAAAGAAACAGAAATTGAAAGAGTAGCCAGTAAACGATTCGTAACCTGTTTTTTTGGGCGTCGCGGACAGAAATCGCCGGGTTTAAGAGTCTTGGAGGAAAATGCCCCTCTATGATGTCACTATTTGGTATTGCCCTGGCCTGAAATCTCTTGATCTGTTCCGAGATCTTGGATACCTCGCACAGCTGTTACTGGCTGCATCGAAGCTGTTCCTTTTTTCTAGGGGCGTGTAATTCTTGATCGTTCTGTTCGATTGACAATGCTACAGTATGAATTTTCGCGACCGCAAGTGAGGCGTATCCCCTTGGCATCTTACAACGACGTAATTGTGGTATCGAAGACTCGAGGCTTGTAGGCCATGTTTGGTGATCTTTATGCAAAGCTTACAACTTGCCACTACGGACCGGTCGGTGATGCATTGAATGGTTCGGAGGTTATGGCTCTGTCTCAGCTCCGAAGGGATTCTGATCAGCATATATGTTCCGCTGTAGATGAATACTGACAGGCAGTGCTCTCAGCCTGGTTAATTCATCTTTATTTCCCTTCTTGGCTTAGCTACTGCTTGACTGCAGATTTCGATTGCCAATTGGGGAGTCTCTAATGCCGTAATTGACATGGTTGGTAGAAACAAGGGCTGTATTGACCAGCGTCTCAAGTTGTAGATCCATCAACTGAACGAACCACTTCGCTTTAGTTGAATTGAATCAAAGGCTATGTTTCTTGTACAACAGCTTTATATCTTATTCCCACGACTTCATCTGTAGACTTGCTATGATACTCAGTGACATTCTCATCCTGATGCTTCCAATCATCAACACGAAACGCGTTGTCACCTGACATCACACCCTGCAGGTGATAATCCTCTCCCGTCCATCCCGTAGTGAGATGACAGGGTGCAGTATCGAAACAAAGCCTACGGGACGTGGATCAGCCGCGACATCTCATGCCCCCCCCCCTTCTGTCTTAAAAACATCTGACGCTCCCGACTAAGGCCTCGGTGTAGATCACGGTGGCCGCC
>JABEVY010000499.1:0-53803 GCA_013364935.1 Fusarium anthophilum
AGATATACTTATTAGTTTATAGCTTATATTTGAAATATTATTGGTATCTTCTATATTATATTAAGCTTATCTTTCAATGTGTATACCGAGTGTTGTTTGCTTATTTACAATTGCCATAAACCTTAAATTTAAAACATGCATGCGAATTAGTTGCTTTGACATCGTACCATCAAACTAGTGCCTAACCTACAATAAACTGCCGAGGTCTCTTCGCAAACCCTCCTCGGCTTTTTCTGTCATCATCGACAGTTATTAAACATTACATATAACTTGTCAGAAGCCATGGTATCAAGCCGGTTGATGTCTATATAAGATTCAATTTTGATACATAAGCTGCTAGCCTAGGACCATTTTCCCCAGCCTTCACAACGTACAATTGTCTTATAAATTGCCAAAAGCAATGTCACGCTTACTTGCGTCTCTCCTTGAGTCAAGAAGCGCAAGCTGTTACATGTTGATTCTGATTGCCAGCGTGAGTGGGGTATTCTGAAACAACCATAGTTTGATTTGCACAGGTATCTCAACTAACATGTGTCAATAGCTGGTACTATACCTCACCGGGAAGATAATATACAATATCTTCCTCCATCCCCTTCGCAAATTCCCTGGCCCCATATTATGGACCATGACACAGATACCCTTCTCATTGGCCTGGACTTCTGGTGCCGGCCACAAGAAGATATACGATCTGCACCAAATCTACGGCGACATCGTTCGAGTCGCGCCCAACGAACTCAGTTTTGGGTACCCCGAAGCTTGGGAGGACGTTATGGGCCATCGCAAGCGCGGACAGGCCGAGAATGGCAAGGACCCTGACTTTTGGAGAGGCAACGACATTTACACTCTGGTGGGATCGGATCGTGAGAGGCACAGCAGGCTCCGAAAGATCCTGTCCCATGGATTTTCCGCGCAAGCGATGATGGAGCAACAGCCAGTCTTCCAACGCTACGTGAACATAATGATGAAGAAACTGAGGGAAGCTTCATCGGGAGGACAATCCGTCGAGATGACGCGGTGGCTCAACTGGGCTACTTTCGACATGGCGGGAGATCTTATCTTTGGCGAGTCCTTCGATTGTCTTGGAAAGGCGCATTACCATCCGTGGGTGAAACTCCTCTACAAACACATCGAAGGCTTCGCTGTTTCAACTGCTCTGATTCGATATCCCTTTGCCGACGCTATCATCAAGCTTATGACACCCAAACATGTCGCGCAAGACATAAAGGCCCACAGTGACTTTACCAAGGCGCAAGTTGGAAAGCGCATGGCGTATGAGAATCCTCGGCCGGACTTTATGGAGTCCATGATAAGAGCCTACGAAAGAGGTGTAAGTTGAAGCCTTCCCAGTAACACTCATTGATGCACTGACGCTCTTCTATAGCAAGTCAATCATGCAGAACTCCTTGCTAATGCGCACAACCTCATCATTGGCGGCTCGGAGACAACTGCTACCACTCTGGCTGGCACTATATACCTATTGGCGACACACAGACCGATCCTGACAAAATTATATGCAGAAATAAAGGAAAGCTTTCAAAACGAGAAGGAAATTGATCTTCTCAGCGTGCAGAAGCTCGAGTATATGTTTGCAGTCTTGCACGAGGGGCTTCGTGTCTACCCAGCAGTACCAGCCGCGATTCCCCGAAAGACGAGCGAAGCGGGTATGATTGGCAATCACTATGTCCCAGCCAATGTAAGTCAATCACTCTCAGCTTCATACGGCATCTACAGTTATTCACACGCGAATTAGACCGTAGTTTCAATTTGGCCGTGGCCTATGTTTCACAACCCAAAGTTCTTCAAAGACGCCGAGTCTTTTGTACCCGAGAGGTGGCTTGGGGATCCCAAGTATGAGGAGGATAAAAGAGTTGCTGTGCAGCCCTTTTCTGTTGGACCCCGTAACTGCATTGGTAAAAAGTGAGTCCTTACACCTCGATATCTACACTGAATAGTGTTAATCTGCATTAGTCTGGCCTACGCGGAGATGCGTTTGATTCTGGCAAAATTGATATGGAACTTTGACATTGCTATTGATCCCCGGAGCGAGGAATGGCTGGAAAAGAACACTGCCTTCCTGCTGTGGGAAAAGCCAGATCTCTGGATCCGACTCACTCCCCGGTCCGATCTCTAGGTAGATAGGTGGGCCAGCTTTCGGCCTTGGTCTTGTGGCTAGGTCTGGCACTAAACGGGGCCGAGGCCACCATTTCTACAGACGAGTTGCCAGTTCCCGAGGGCGATTATCAAAGTTTACCCTGTTGAAGTAAGTAGACCCGAGGTATCCGGGTATCACACGCAATTTGAAAGGCATGTCTCTTAATGGAGCCATGAAATTGATATAGGTTACGCTTGATGGGTCCATGCCGCTGTTTACCTCAAAGAGTGAAGACGGCTACTATCCTGTGAAAAATGATGACTTGAAGTGTGAAGGATGTGCCGTATTTGCAGCTCAGCCTCGCGTCTCAAAGTCCGTCTCTTACATTGACCAGCCTTGTGCCGGCATTGTCCAAGACTCCAGTCACACTGGGGGAGCACCCGGATCACGACTTTGGTATAATACTAACCAGTGTAAAGCATATGGAACTATATGCAAATGACATCATTAACTGTTTCCATGGTGATTATGGACATAAGTGCGGGAGATCAGGAGTGCAAACATGTGGTGTATTCTAAACGAGTTTCGATCGATAGTCTCACGGGTAGGATATTATATGGGTTGATGAAGGCTTCTTGTCTTCCTGATCCCTATTACAACTTTGGCGCGTTCAGTGCCTTAGTACTTGACTGATACGCCTTGACAATTTGACGAATAGCTAGATCAAACATGACGTCCTCAGTGCCCCCAGGGATCCTTGCAGCTGGCACCTCTCTATAGATCTTCTCCACTAGTTCTCCCTGCCCCGTGCGGGTATATCCATTGCCACCAAAGAGTAGAACAGCACATCGAGCGCATTCGTCAATGACGAGGCCGGCTTTGGCTTTAGCTAATGCCAGAAGACCTCCCAAGACCTGACGCATCTCTGGGCCCTCAACGTTAGAAAGCTGATAGACGAGCTGCTCTGTCCAAGCTGAGATTGATTCAAGCTCTGCGCCAGCCCTGGCTAGACGGTTACGAACGACGGGCTGGTCCATCAGAGGCTTTCCAAAGGCTTCGCGCTTGAGAACGTATGCAAACGCTGCTGAGAGGGCTGCTCTAGCTGAGGAGACAACACCAATTGAGATTGCAAGTCTTTCGTGGTTGAAGTTCCGCGTAATCATCTTCATGCCTTCGCCTTCCTATACCGCCAACGTGTTAGTGGTTGGAGCTCATGAATACCTAATGTAGACCCACCGGACCGATTAAATTTCCGACTGGGACTCTCACATCCTCAAGGTCAATAAAGGTCGTGCCGCTTGTTGTTCCACCACTTGTTTTCATTCGCCGCATGGTGACGCCTGGATAGTCCAGTAGTGGAACCACAAGAAGCGACAGACCTGAAGCACCGGACCCTCCTGTGCGAACGGCCATTGTAGCGTAGTGCGACCAGATACCGTTGGTGATCCTATATTTGGCAACCTATACGTTAGAAGCGCTCTTGATGCAAGGACAAGTCAACAAGGATCTGATACTAACCACTTCTTCTCTCCATTCACAATGTAGAGCTTGCCGCAGGGACTCTTCTCGGCAGTCGTAGTAATGTTGGCCACATCACTACCAGCGTCAGGCTCAGTTATAGCAATGCAGATCCTCTTCTTCCCCCTTATCAAATCCGGAAGTAGCCTGTTCTGCAACTCGGCGCTACCATATGTAATGATTGGGGGCATACCATAGGCCATACCTGTCGACAAAGAGGAAGCTGGCCCGCCAATACCAATCCTGCGCATTTCAGTGATGTAGATGGAAAAGTGCATGTAATCGAACTCCTCAATACTGAGACCACCGGAGAGCTCAGTGATACCGAGACTCTTTAGCATATCGATCGGCAGTGGAGCGGGCAAATTGGGAATGAGCATGTTGTGCTTGGAGAAGGTCTCAAAGACATGATCCGGGACGCTTCCCTCGGTCTCCCATTGTAACGCATACGGGGCCAAGTGTTCTGAGATGAAGTCGCGGCATGCCTTTTGCCATTTCCTGTGGGATTCGTTGTAGTAAGGCGATGGCAGACCTGTGAGCCATGGAGGTTCAGCGAATAGTACAGTTGATGACGCGAAGCTCATGACGGCGTAATTGACTTGGAATGAAACGAAAGATCCGACACTGGCCCGTGAGTGAGGAACCAGGAACTACTGAGGTGATAGTATTTGAGACTAGCTTGCAGGCTTCGGCTTATTCAAACATAAAAAAGGAACAGTAGTTCTCACAGTACATGAAGGGTATCGGTTGCGTGATATTAGATTGGGCCGGTAAATGCTACGGGCTTAGTTACCGAGGCCCGACGCGCAGCTCTCAAGACGAAATATGCAAGTAGACAATCCATATGGGTAGGTACAATTAGGACAAGATAACGTTACGATTTCACTGGCGTTAAGCGCCACCCTTTCATTACCCATCTCCCCGACATACCCTTTGCTTCTCTATCCAAACCAATACGCTACGAGTCCCCTGCCACGTGACGATCAGAGGAAACAGTTTATGGGTTTGTAAAGCAGAGAAATCCCAATCAAAACTTGAGAAACAGCATCAAAATGGCATCTAGGGGCATAACGGCTGCACGATCTTTTAGTTCTGCTGCTGCATTACGAGCACGATTTGGCATCAGCAGCAAGAACACGATGCAGGCTGTCGTCATTCACGGTGACCAGGCCAGACTCGATCGTGCCCGGAAAATGCCAAAACAATTGGATGACATGCTTCTTGTCCGACCAGTATCCGTCGCTCTAAACCCCACGGACTGGAGACACATTCGGGGCCGCAGAGCAAAAGACGGCTGTATCGTGGGCTGTGACTACGCTGGCATCGTCGAGTCAGTCGGATCAGCCGTCACAAAGAAATGGAGGCCTGGTGATAGGATCTTCGGCGTCGCTCATGGAGCCAATCTAGTCAACCCTGATGACGGAGCCTTTGCCGAGGTGATCTCTGTTATTGGAGATCTACAGATGAGAATGCCGGATTCACTGACTTTCCAACAAGCTGCGACGTTGGGTCTGGGAACAGGAACTGTTGGGCAGGGCTTGTTTCAGAAAAGCCTCACGCTGAGGCTACCCAGTGCAGCAGCATCAGCTGTGACCACACATGATGAGCCTGTTCTGATCTATGGAGGCGGTTCTGCAACTGGAGCATTGGGGATACAATTCGCGAAAGAGTGAGCCTTCAATCCCAGCCAATGCACCAAAATAGAGCTATAATAACCAAGTATTACATATGACAGAGCTGGATATACAGTCATTACCGTATGCACACCCGATCACTTCGACTACGCCAAGAGCCTAGGTGCACATTTCGTCGTCGACTACAAAGATCCCGATGCAGGTCGCAAGATCCGAGAATATACAAACAACAAGCTGCGGCTTGCATGGGATACTATCAGTATACCAGACTCCGCACGAATATGTGCTGAAGCTCTCACTAGTTCCTCGTCTGAGAACCCTGTATATGGCAGTCTGCTGCCGACCAAGAATCCACGCGCAGACGTGACCTCGATCGCGACGGTGTTTCACACAATGTTTGGTCGAGCTTTCAATTTCGGAGGACAGCATATGCCGGCAAGCAAGGACGACTACGAGTTTGGAAAGTCGTTTTATGGTCTTGCGGAACAGTTAATAGCGCAGGTTTGTTGCATTCCATTCAGTGACAAATGGCTCATGCTGACGAGGTCTGACTCCCTAGGGTCGAATTCAACCGCATCCGGGCCGCGTTGGAAGGGGCGGTTTGAAAGGCGTGATAGACGGCTTGGCAGAGCTGGAGGCTGGAAAGGTACAGGGTGAAAAGCTTGTCTACAATGTCGCGGATACGTCATGAAGGAGTCTATCGAGATCTTTTTACAGATAATGCAGACATAGTGTATACTTGGGCTTTGATTTGCATAGGGGTACCCATCAGATATGGTGAATTACTATACATGGACCTTCACATGAAACTTGGAACTTCTAGTTTGGAATTTTATGAGTTTATTCTCTCCTCGCCTCTCTACGTTCCTCCCCAATACAGACTCCCATAACTCAAAAGCTTGTGCATGCCGCAAGGCGGTTAGCGTAAGCCCTATTTACCACAGCAGAAGTTGGTGCGAATCGCTGAAAAGCGTGCGGAACACCCTGATAAACGTGAAGCTCAGTAGAAATACCGGCCTCGATAAACCGCTGAGCATAAGCAACATCCTCTCGGAGAAACATGTCAAGCCCACCACAGTCCAGGTATAGAGGAGCAAGGCCCTCGAAAAGCTCCAGACGCGCTGGTGCAGCGACTGGCGGTACCTTGTCGGTTTTATAAAGGTCTCCCAAGTATGACATCCAGCCCGTCAAGACGTCTTGGTATCCAAAGATGGCGAGGCCGCCGGTTGGATCCTTGTCAGTACGATCATCAAGCATAGGATAAATAAGAATCTGCTTGGCTAGGGGAGGAGATAACTGTCTATCCCTGGCGAGGATGGCGATCGCTGCAGCGAGGCCACCACCTGCGCTTTCACCCATGATGGCGATGCGTTGAGGGTCAATGCCGAGGGCAACGGCATTTGCTTGGACGTATAGTAAAGCAGACCAGCAGTCCTCCAACGGTACAGGAAACGGGTGTTCGGGGGCGAGTCGGTATTCAACTGAAAGCATGGGGACCGCCGTGGCAGAGACGTAGGCTGCTAGTGTTGAGGAGTAGTCACTTGCACTGGAGCCTGTATATCCTCCGCCATGAATGTGAACGATACCAGGACCGTGCTCTTCACCAAGACTGTCCTTTTGTCGGAAGTGCAAGATTTTCACTTTGAATCCGTCTGAGGCTTCAGCAACATGGACCAGCATTTCGACATTGTCTGGTAGTGGCTGTCGACCGCCAGGGCCACGGATAAAATCCTCAATCTGCTTCCTTCTACTCTCCACGTCACCAACCGGAAAGACGTGTCTCTGCGCTTCAATCGTGGTAGCACCTAGTTTATAAAACTCGGGGTCGTACTGAAGACGAGACATGATGAATCAAGCGTTTGTTGAACTATTCTTTGGCTCTTTCTCAGCTTCTCGATGGCGATAGATCAAATCGATCAAAATATTCGTTTGAAGAGCAGATACAGATTTCTACCAAACACTCGATTTGAGCCACTTTGGCGAACTGAGCGGGGCCTCTCAGACAGGACAGTCGGTTACAAACCCTCGTTAGCCGTGCGGCAACTATGTTGATAGCCTCGGATCGCCCTCACAAGATGATGGGTCTGAGTACCCTCGGACAAAGACAAAGACTTGGATCTCCTTGCAGCTGGTCAATATGTTGACAATGATTAATTAGTTCCACCCACGAAATGAATGATGACAGCCGACTTTCCTTATTCTGGAGTCTCAAAGTCGCCCTACACTTTCCCTAGTAGCACTTCATTGCCAAACCCTTTACCATACGCCGCTGAGCACCAAGTTTTGTGAATTATTCACTCTAGACGATGAATCTACGGTACGATGGACAGGTGGTGGTCGTCACTGGGGCTGGCTCTGGCCTAGGTAAAGCCTATGCCAAGTTCTTTGCCAGCAGAGGCGCCAGTGTCGTCGTGAACGACCTCGGAACATCTTTGAGAGGTGACGGACAGAACTCCAAGGTAGCATGGGCCTCATATCTGCTGAGAAGTTCTAACGCTAATCTACATGACACAGAGTGCAGATGCAGTCGTTGGTGAAATTATTGCCGAAGGTGGCAAAGCGGTAGCGGATCATCACTCCGTCGAAGACGGAGCCACCATCGTTCAAACGGCGATTTCATCTTTTGGTCGCATCGATATTCTCATCAATAACGCTGGAATCCTGCGGGATGTGAGTTTCAAAAACATGACAGATGCCGACTGGGACTCGGTCCAGAACATCCATATGAGAGGTGTGTACAAGGCGACACAGGCCGCATGGATTCACTTCCGCAGACAAAAGTTTGGTCGAGTCATATTAACCTCGTCTGCTGCTGGTTTGTATGGAAACTTCGGTCAGTGCAACTACGCTGCTGCCAAGTCCGGCTTGATCGGTCTCGGCGAAACTCTGGCCAAGGAGGGACTGAAATACAACATCTTGACAAACATTGTTGCTCCGATCGCCGCCAGTCGCATGACAGCCACGGTGATGCCGCCGGATCTACTTGAGCATCTGACACCGGATTGGGTTGTGCCACTGGTCGCCATCCTAACTCACCATAGCAGCACATCCGAGAATGGTTCTATCTTTGAGGTCGGTGCAGGGCATGTTTCAAAAATTCGATGGGAGAGGTCGAAAGGATCTATTCTTAGGTGTGATGAGACCTTGACACCTGGTGCTGTTCTAGGGAAATGGGAGCACATCAACAACTTTGCAACTCCTGACTATCCTTCCACCACTGCCAACTTGGTTGAGCTTCTGAAGCATGCACAGAAGCTTCCACCTAATACAGAACAGGATGAGGTCAGATTTGATGGAAGAGTTGCTGTTGTCACTGGCGGAGGCGCTGGGTAAGCTTCACTACTTCATTATCCACGACAAGCAGATACTTACTAATTTCTTTTCTCTTGAAGACTCGGTAGAGCCTATTGCATCGGACTAGCCAAGCTCGGGGCTTCTGTCGTTGTAAACGATTGGAAAGACCCTAACAGAGTTGTGAACGAAATCATGTCGTTCGGAGGAGTGGCTGTCCCAGACAATCACTCGGTAGAAGACGGTGACGCTGTCATCGACACAGCGATCCGTGCTTTTGGCAGAGTCGACGTATTGATCAACAACGCCGGTATTCTACGAGATAAAGCGTTCCATAATATGACAGACAAAATGTGGGACGATGTGAACAACATCCATCTCCGTGCCACCTACAAGTGCGCTCGAGCAGCATACCCCTACATGGTTAAGCAGAAGTACGGCCGAATCGTGAATACGACTAGTACGAGTGGAACATACGGCAACTATGGACAAGCAAACTATGCCGCAGCAGTATGTTGATCCTTCTTTTCACATTTCGCAACTCTGAGCACATACTTATCAAAGACTAGAAAACAGCTATTGTAGGCTTCTCCAGAGCCCTGGCCATCGAAGGCCAAAAGAACAATATTATCGTAAATTGCATCTCACCATCAGCCGGTACCGACCTCACCAAGGGTGTTCTTCCAGAAGAGGTAGTAAGATCTCGCAAGCCAGAATATGTAGCAGCGATCGTGCTCCTTCTTTCATCGGACAAGGTTCCCAGTGATGCCAGCGGCAAGATATTCGAGGCTGGCTGTGGCTGGCACGCAGTGACGAGATATCAGCGATCAAATGGTTACGACTTCCCAATTGACAAGCCCCTTACACCGGAGCTTGTGCTTGAGAAGTGGAGTGAAATTATCTCATTCACTCCTGGCAAGGCATCTACACCTACTGATGCTGGGGATACTCGCCGGCGTATCTTGGCAAACATTGCTAGATTGGAAAAGGCCTCGCTAGAGAATCAGAAGTGGCTTGATGCTATCGAAATGGCGAAGAAAGCGAAGCCTCAGCCAACTGATATGAGTTTTACTGACAGAGATATCATTCTCTACAACATTTCCATTGGTGCCAGCGCCTCAGAGCTACCCTGGGTATTCGAAAAGCAACCTGGCTTCGGGGCCATCCCATCTTTCGGTGTGATTCCAGGCACAACCGCAGCCAGACCATTTGATCTAAAGGATCTCGTACCCAACTTCTCATACAACAAGCTTTTACATGGGGAGCACTATCTTGAGATCCACAAGTTTCCTATTCCTCCTTCGGGAACCTTTGTATCAGAGAGCAAGCTCACCGACATTCTGGACAAGGGCAAGGCTGCGGTAGCTGTTATCGGCACCACGACTCGCGACAAAGCCACGGGGGAAAAGGTATTCTACAACGAGCTGACTCTCTTCCTACGTGGTGCCGGTGGTTTTGGTGGTTCGACCACTAGAAGCGGCACAAGCAGGGGTGCGAGTGTACATGCCATCCCAGACGGCGAGCCTGATCAGATTGTAGAGGAGAAGACGTCTCGCGATCAAGCAGCTTTATACCGTCTGAACGGAGACAGAAACCCCCTGCATATCGACCCGACTGCCAGTGCCGCAGGGGGTTTTAAAGTGCCCATCCTTCACGGCCTTTGCTCATTTGGAATCGCTACTAAGCATATAGTCTCAACCTACGGCCCAATCTTCAGTGTAAAGGTTCGGTTCGCGGGGACTGTGGAACCCGGGCACACTCTGCGGACTAAAATGTGGTTGCGGGGCAAGCATGTTGTCTTTCAGACCGAGGTCAAGGAGACCGGCAAGATTTGTCTTGGTGGAGGAGTTGCGGTTTTTCGTGGCCCAGCTAAGACTCGCTTGTAGTCAGTTTGAAAGGCATGATAGATCGGGATGGAGTCGTTCCTGGTATGAAAAGATACTGTTCTGTGTAAATCTCGATAACCTTGCCGTGTATTGCTTTAACCAATACAGCTCAGGTGATTCCGGCTAGTGCGCTGTATTTTACCTTGCGCAGCTCGGTAATATACACGTATTTATATAAGCAGGTTTATTGAGTAAAAGTACCATATTGTTCCGCCCTCGATTTGCAGCGTGATCCATCATTTTCGCTTTACTGAGTTTTTCATTTGCATCTGCACTTTTTCTGGCCCCTGGCTTGGCTGATCGTAATAGATACTTGCTAATTCTGCATTGTCTGGAGGTGATAAAACTCGGCACCACGGGAGCGCAAGGCGAGAAAGCCGAGGCAAGGTTGGACCTTTCCATGACTTTAACTCTATAAACCTTTTATAAAAAGTATCTGCATCAGAGTTAGGCGTTATCAGAATTATTTACATACTGCTACGGATTTCATCATGAACTTTGGACTACCCTCAGATATACAGAGCTTCTTGTCCCGTCTTGACTCATTTATCCACCAAAAGATTCTGCCCTTACAAAAAAAGGACGATAACGACCGATTCTTCGATTACCGCCGTGAAGCTTCACGAACTCAATGGCAGAACCAAGGTCTGCCGACGGAAGAATGGGAGCGCTTGTTACAACAGACCAAGAGACTCGCGGATGAGGCAGGCTTCTACCGCTTTGCAGCTCCCCAAGAGTTTGGCGGCTCGGCGGAGCCATCACTGAACCTGTACATGTGCGCTACCCGGTACCATCTGTCATCTAATCCCGTCTACGGCGGCGGCGTGAGCCTGGCAAACGACCTGCAGAGCGAGCACAGCATCGTTGGAAACATGCCGTTTGTCATTTTGATCTATCACTACGGCACTGAGCAGCAGAAGCAAGATTTAATTCCTGCTAGCATCAACGGAGAAATGCGAGCTACTTTCGGGTTGACTGAGATCAACCATGGGTCAGACGCAACACATATGGAGACGACAGCGGAAGCCGTCACTCTTGCCTCGGGAGAGGCAGGCTACAGGATCAACGGAAACAAGAAATGGCAGACGGGCATGCACCATGCAAACTACTGTGTCGTGTTTGCTAGAACATCTGGCAACATTGGAGATGCGAGCGGTATCACAGCATTCTTGGTACCTCGGAATTCACCCGGCGTCACAGTCACATCGTATGAGTGGACTCTCAACATGCCAACCGACCACGCCACGGTTCTCTTTAAGGACGTCTTAGTCCCAGAATCAGCCATCCTCGGCCCCCGCGATCGCGGCCTAGCCATCGCTCAAACCTTCACGCACGAGAACAGAATCAGACAGGCTGCTTCCAGCTGCGGTGCCGCACGATACTGCATCCAAAAAAGCGTCGAATACGCTAACAACCGCAAAGTCTTTGGAAAGCCTCTCTCTATCAACCAAGCTATACAATGGCCCCTCGTCGAGCTCTCGACGCAAGAAGAGATGCTAAGACTGCTCATCTTGCGCACTGCAGTAGAGATGGATCAAGTAACGGCTCAAGCCAAGTCAGATGGCAAAGCTCCTTGGGTTGCCATCGAGAAGAAGCTAGGGCATAAGATCGGCATGTGTAATTACTACGCAAATCGATTGGCTTGTGAGGCGGCGGACCGCGCGATGCAGATCCACGGTGGAGATGGCTACTCCCGACATTATCCTTTTGAACACATCTGGCGTCACTTTAGACGATATCGCATCACAGAGGGGAGCGAAGAGGTTCAGATGCGTAAGATTGCAGCTTATCTATTTGGATATAAGAACACTGGAGAGTCGATGGAAAAGACTGAGGGGCCAAAGCTGTAAGATGACAAAAGGTACCGAATATCTAAAGTTTCGAGCCTTAGATCCACTGTGGCGGGTTTCTATCATAGCCTGATCATAAATTACTTCATTATGTTTTTGTTCGATCGTAGCAGGATGTCTTCACCACATTCCTCTCCGTGACAGGCACCTGACGTGAATGCCTTGGTCTTCGTATTGTTATTATTAGCTGTGGTAGATAGTCCCGACTGCATCGAGGCCCTACCGAGGAAAAGCAAAGAAAACTAGGAAGCTCGATGTCAAGTCATAAAAGATTCGGGTAGTGCATCATAAGCTTAGAGAGCGTGCCTCTTGCTGAGTTTCGTTTCACGCCGTTTGTCAGAGTCTATTATTTTCTTGCTCCCCGAAGCTTGCCTCGGCCTCTTCTTAGGGAGCACAAGTTACCGGAGGCTTCAAAACGGTTAATGGGGGATGAGACGAGTCATAACAACCGAACAGGCTGCCACTATTCGACGATCTGTCTTCCTCGAGTCAGCGATTGTTAACAGCCACATCTACACACTAATAGTTGTCGTTCCAAGCCAAACGCGCCATCACACTTTGCATCCGTATTCCGACTAAAGCAATCAAACGTAGCACCGCTACCATCCTGTCAGAACCATGCCGAAGCCCGATTTGAGGCTGTCTCCCTTCAACAGCGGCCAGACAACAACCGTGATCCGCACCATAAAGTTGTCACCGTCGATTCGCAAGACAAAACGCAATGGCAAAAGGCGGCGAGCCTCGATAGCGTGCCTTCCATGCAGGAAGCGGAAAGTAAGGTGCAATGTGACGGAGAGCGGAGGCGCATGTCGAAATTGTCGATTAGACGGTCAGAAGTGCGTTGTTGGATCCAAGAAGTCTGGTCGGTAAGTGGATTTGTGCGAGATACTAGCAGGATCTTCTAATATCTGGACGAAGGCCGAACAAGATGATACGCCTAGCGCCGAGGGACGAAGAGGCATGTTCTGCGGAAAACTATCAACCCAATTCGCCGTCATATTGGCTGGACCTTGATCAACCTGAAGAGAAGGTCACTGCGCGGTGTCCCGACCTTTCGACCATAGATGTATACCCTACTCCAGAGACAGAGACAGAATTCGGTGTTTCTCCCCATGGCTGCAGCAACATACCAACCTCTCCACAAAAGGATAACTCCTGGTCCAATCCACCAACACGTACCCCGAGACTATCGATCGATGATGAACGCGAACTATGGAGGAACACGCATGTTACAATTCCATACCGCACCAGGGCCTGCAAGGCAGAATACAACCTTCCCTGGGTCACAGGAGGGTTTGTTCTCTGCCCATTCTATCACTTTATTCAACCTCCGTCCCTGAGAGAGGCAGATACAGAGGTGGCCAAGCTCTTAGAGCAGCGAGGGTGCCTTCACGTGCCTGCCAAGCCTATACTAGATGAGTTCATGGAGAAATACTTTTCATATTTCCATCCGCTGGTTCCTCTGCTAGATGAGCAAGCATTCTGGCTGTCGTACGGCGGGGAGAGCGAGACGAACAGGACTCTGTCCCTGTTTGCGCTGCAGGCGATGCTCTTTGTGTCCAGCCCGGTATGACTCCGTAAAATGCTTGGATCTATCTTTTGCTTGCACTGACTGGTTGTCAAGTATGTCTCTCAGGAAGCTCTCATCGGTCTTGGTTTCCGAACAGCCCAAGAAGCCCAGGACGAATTCTACATACGAGCCACGGTATTCAGTCCCTTTCAAAATGCTAGCCTGTACAGCGCAACTGACAATCTGGCTTCTAGACACTATTCGATCTTCAGTCTACCCTCGGTGACCAAGATAGAGCCCGGGGAGCCATAATGCTGACATACCGGACAGTAAGCTTTGTGGACAAGAAACCGTTATACTGGCTCAGTATCGCTATCCACTATGCCAAGAGTGCTGGTGCTCATCTATATCACGAGAAGCAAGACACGCGTGAGGGAAGGCTACTCAAACGTCTGTGGTGGTGCTGTGTCCTTCGCGATCGAATCTTGGCTTTGGCACTTCACCAGTCACCGCTCATCAACCCGAGTGCATACGAGACCAGTTGCCCTGCGCTGTCAGTTGCCGACTTTATTCATGAGATCGGGACATCTCGGGTGTATGACCACGTTGACAAACAAATTATAGTGCAGATTGCCATCGTTCTCTGCAAATTCAGCGATGTACTTGGTGATATACTTTTATTGTCTCCTTTGGCAAAGGTACGTGAGCTCACCCATGACGAAATTGAGGATCATTCTTCGAGGCTTGATAAGTGGTATGATGAAACGTATCCCACGTTCCGGTTGCCAACACTCATGACTGGAGCTCACGAGTCACTTACCCTGTTTTCAAACATTCTTTGCACTTACTACCAGTGGGTTATTCCCCTCCTGCCTCTATGATAGCACTGAGTAGACACCTAACGAATATTCTGTAACAGCGCTGCGAAGGCGTTGCTTTACAGCTACACGATACTGAGTACAGGTCTGCTCAACGGAGATTCACCTGACAATCTCCCAGATACAAGGGTTATAGCACACACGAATCTCGGCTGCTGCTTCCGAAGTATTACTGAGAATATGGTCGAGCTGACAGATACTGGATTATTCCAATACCTTCCAATCACTTTGTAAGGAGGAACATGACACTTGATGAACTAGACTCGACACTAATCGCACTTTCACCACAGTATCAGCTTTTCGGCGGTCCCATTAATCTGGTACTTGCTACAGTCGCATATTCATAACTCAGATAGTGAGGCGCAGCGGGACCTGGATACGCAATTCGACATCATGAACCGATTCAGTCATCTTCACAGGAACGCCGAAAGCACCATAAACTACGTCAAGAGCATTGTGGAGCATATCAAGATTAGTCTGCCGCTACCAACTTATGATTTCTATTCCAAATGTGCAGGCGGAGATGGAGGCAGGCAAAGCATGTTATCTGATGAATCTTGGAGCAGCAGGACTTGGAGAGACATGCCCTTGAAAGATCCTCGGAGATACCTCCGCGTTGCGATAGCGATAGAATTCTCTCTTGCACGCGGCCGATGCCCAGCCGAAGACGACTTCCCACTATGGCTAAGGGACCATGAACCATGCTTGCATTCCTGTTCATCCAGAAGAGGCTCGGACTTAGACTCTATCGTCTTCAGCGAAGCCGTTGGTGACTTCGCGTACGGCGACCAGGAAGCGGTTTGTCTCATGATGCACGATGGAACCCACGAAACGTCATCCCACCAATCGAGCTAACTAGAGGGGATCACTGCCGGTAGTTGCATTATCAGCTAGACATCCGAGCGTTCCAATGACATTACATGACCCCAGCTTCGTTTTGTTTCTTCGGCCCTCGGCTACTAAAAATCCCCATGTCATTGGTCTGCGACGAAGGTGAGGGGAAGAATGATTTGACTAGGGCCTTGTTCTAGACCAAGTGGTAGACAGAAAAGGCAAGATCGACAATTAATTCTTGTACCATTCCGGATTGTAAATTACAGGGGCTTCCTTGGTGTTCAGCCTGGTCACAACGATGTCTTTTGTTGTCTTGGTAGTAAGCGCATTTTTTACATCTTATTCTGCTGTATGGTAGCCATCCGACTGTTCCAGAATTTATCGGAACTCACCTCGATCGAGACAATAGCATCCGCGTGCACCAAAGAACTACTGCTGGCTTGCCTGGCTGTTACTGTCTGTCTGTTTGGGTGACAGAAAAGCTGTCTTGAACGCGGGGGAAATGGGTCTATCGCTATTCCTCTTATAGCTAGAAACGCGGGGCCCCGCGTATCAGAGGGTTTGTGCTAAATTAGGGCGATTAGCTTGCCGGTATCGAATCATGGAAGGGCAAGCATAAGCCTACAGCTGGTCCCCTCCTGATTAGAGCCCCTAGAACCCCCCGTGTCCGACTTCTAACCTCCACCTTACTCCAAACTTATCATACCCAGCCAAGCTCATCACCAGTATTGCCTCTTGCCGCCGTCGCAAAGATGCGTTCCCAATCTCCTTCGTCCCATCCCAATGGCGACACATCCAACAGGGTAACATCATCGTCCACCAAGCGTAGCGCCCTTGGCGATGGCCAGCGCCCATGGAAGCGACGCTCATCCAAGGCCTGCCTTTCATGCCGCAACCGCAAAGTCCGATGCGACGTCACAGATGGGGGTATTCCATGTACGAATTGCCGCCTTGACAGCATCAATTGTGTTCTCAAAGAGTCCAATCGGGGTCGGAGACCTGCTGCTACCTCCTGTCAACGTCGCCGCAACTTCAATCCGCCCGCTGCTACGGATCGCTCCTCTGGCTCACCTCGATCGACACTTGTGACTTCGCGTTTAGCTGTTGCGGATACTGAGTCTCTTGAGCCAGAAGAGTTTTCCGAGCCCGACGAACAGGATGGCCATGAAGCTGAGCCAGTGAATGAGCCGGTGAATGAGGATCTCCGGCCTCATTCCGAACAACAAGTCCATACCGCCCAAACTACTGAGTTCGGTAAGTTTTCTTGCCTACGTCTGTTCATTTCTAGAAATCAAACCAACTAATCACCAGAAGATCAGCAACAACAGCCAACCGATGGAGAGCTCATGGATGAAATCCACGTTCAAATACAAGATGACCAGCCCTTGAGCAGCCGACCCTTAGCGCCCATGGAATCTGCCAACCTCGACGCTCCCTTCGAATATGTAGACGAAATTAGAATCTCGAGCGGACCTATTCCGCCGAACCAGCCGGATAGAGTCACAACATCTTTGCCGGCCTTCATACGACCCCCTCCTGAGCACCTAGATGATAGAGATATGTACTATTTATCACAAAAACTGTGTTTATCGATTCCAGATCCTGAATTTAGGGATGAACTCCTCCGTGTTTACGCAACAGTGGTCCATTCTTTCTTACCCATTCTCGATATCGAAGAATATGCTGGCTCCATCCTTCACAACAACGGCCGTACCCCCATCAGCCTGCTACTATTTCAAGCAGTTAATTTTGTCAGCGTCACTTTCGTGGATATCCAGATGTTGAATTCAAGAGGCTATGTTTCTCGGAT
Organism: Fusarium anthophilum; assembly: GCA_013364935.1. Taxonomy (NCBI): domain Eukaryota; kingdom Fungi; phylum Ascomycota; class Sordariomycetes; order Hypocreales; family Nectriaceae; genus Fusarium; species Fusarium anthophilum. The sequence continues at coordinate 17,304 of JABEVY010000499.1, forward strand.
CGCCGCTAGAAGAGACTTTTACGACCGTGTGAGGCTTCTCTACAGTTTGAACTATGAATCAGATCGCATGACCTTGATTCAGTCTCTTTTGCTTTTGAGTCATTGGTATGACGGACCAGACGACGACAAGGATACATGGCATTGGATGGGTATCGCCTTGACAAATGCCCAGGTCGGGGGACTGCATCGAGATCCCCAGCATCTGAAAATATCGCAGGAGGAGAAGAAACTTCGTCGAAGATTATGGTGGTGCTGTTTGATGAGGGATCGCTTGCTGGCCCTCGGAATACGGAACCCGCCGCGTCTAAGAGACGATGAGTATAATGTCAAGCCGCTCACCTTGGACGACTTTGACTTGAGCTCGCCGTCGACAAACCTGGATATGCTCTTCCACCGGTCAAAGGCCGCATACCCAAACTCAGAAAAGCGAAAAAGTCTTGCTTTGATGTGCGTCGAGCTAAGTAATCTATGTGTTTGCATTGGCCGTACTCTTAACACCCTGTACACGGTCATGGGCAATTACCTCGGAGGGGTCGAGTACAGCCAGGAATCGACGAGTTGGCCTAACAGATCCGAAGAGCAGGCCAAGTCGCTTGCTGAACGCAGTACCGAGCTCAAGACTTGGTTGGAGAATCAGAACATCCACTCTCGGTACACTGCCAAGCCTGCATCTCGGCCACCTGACACTAATACGACGTCCAATGGCTTACAAGTTGATGAGATACTGCGGCTTCACCAAGCCCAGCTTCGCTTGGTTTACCTAACCGCACTCGGTGCTTTGCACCGGCCTCAGGTCTTCTGTTACGGCCCCAACAGCAACGGCAGTGCTGTATCTAGAGGAAATATGACCGATACGGCAGTCGAGATGACCAAATTGGCCTTCAACCTACAGCGAGATAACCAACTACGCTTCCTACCGACCCTTGCAGTCCCAGCCTATCTTGCTGTCACTCTCGTGCATCTTTTCAACACATGCTCCGACGAAGAAGAGACCCGGAGTCTCAGCCTAGGACGCCTCTACCAGTGCGTAAGCGTTCTTCAACAGTTGCAAGAAATGTACACCTCTGCAGACTATGCGATGCAGTTTCTCAACTCGATATTAAAGAACACCGGACTTCACGTTCCTTGGACTTTGCCGACTGGCGGGAATAGATTCGGAGAACGTGATAGCACGGCTTGTAAGCCTCGGCTAGACATGGGCCCTAGCGCCGTCGCGGCAAGTTGTATGTATCCGAGTCCGAGTACCTCGGGTAACTGGAACCAAGACTCTGCGGCGGATGAGCCACCTGCAGGTCACGAGAGTAACCAGGCAGTTGCTGTGGCCCAAGAGCCACGAGCGCCATTCGCCTTTCCAAATCTGGTGATGGAAAGCTGGAATGCTACCGACATGAGCGATCTCTTGGCCGGGTCACCGTTTCCAGGGTCTTGGTGTGACGTTGAGACACTATTACCCACTCTGCTCAACACTGAAGGAGATGCAGAGGGTTTAATCACTGCGCACTTGTCAGCTGCAATGTAATATGCTGTTTCTTTATTAATACTACTAGCCTTTGTCTGAATGGTAGCTTTACGGGCCACTGAACTTGTAGACCGGTAAGAAACCATCTCAAGGTAATGATTTTGAAAGTCAATCCACCTCAAAGCTTGGAATTCACTACACGGAACACGCATGATTCTTGATCGACCGCGTAGTCTCTTCCTTGCTCCCAGCCCAACCAAGTCTTCAACACCTCCTCTGCGCCGTGACCTGGACTTAGCCGCTTGCCTTTCCACTGTGCGTCCACCGGTCTGGCTGGCGAAGCACTCAGATGCACTATTGGTCGCTGTTCGTAGCCTGCCCGCTCCATCTCCGTGTGCTCCAGGACAGGAGTGACACACGCATCCAATCTGTCGAATATCTGCTCCCATTCCTTGCGTGTTTTACCCCTGAACCTGTTGGCAAATGACTCTCGCATGCGTGGCCATGAACGCTTATCCTCACGTCGCAGACCAGGACCGAGAACGTCGTCGCTTGTTAGCCCCAGACCTCGGAGAAGGTTTGCAAAGAACTGAGGTTCTAAAGCGCCCACCGACATGTATTTTCCTGGATCTTTACACTCGTAGCATTGGTAGTAAGGGCAGCCTCCATCAAGTAGGTTAGTTCCCCTTTCCCCGTTCCAAGCAGGCTCTTTAGACCTCAGGCGTGGAATGGTCCCGATATATGAGGCGCCGTCAACCATACTCGCATCCACTACTTGACCTTTTCCCGTAGAGCCTCGGTTATAAAGGGCCATGAGAACGCCCGCAAATGCCACCAGTCCTCCGCCTGAATAGTCTGCGAGTAGATTTCCAGGTGGCGATGGTGGCCGCTCACTGCTACCAAGCATACTCAACAACCCTGAGACAGCCAAATAGTTGATGTCATGCCCAGCCATATCCTTATATGGGCCATCCCGACGAAAGCCGGTGATTCGCACCACGATGAGACGGGGGTTGGAGACAAGAAGAACAGAACTGGGGCATAGGCCCAGTCTTTCTAGGACCCCTGGTCGAAACGGGTCTATCAAAATATCGGCCCTATCGAGAAGGCCTTTGAGAAGGCGGATGGAATCTCGGTTTTTGAGATCTAAGACAATAGAGGACTTATAGGATGTCAGAATGTCCTGGTTTTCGGAGACCCCTGCGCGATCTACGCGTAGTACCGAGGCTCCATATGAAGAGAGAAGCTGCCCACAGAAGGGGCCTAAAAGAAAACACATATCCAGTCAGAATAAACCACAGATATCTGGGTAATTGGGATAAGGGAACACCATTACTTACCTGGAGCAAGGCCTGCAAGCTCCACGACTCGCAGGCCCGTAAGAGGCGGCTTGGATTCCATATGAAGAGTGTTGCCTTTGACTACATGCAAATAAGCAAAGGTCTTAGTTGTGTTGGGCCGTAATTTCTTTATCTTCAATTACTTCCTGATGGCGCTTCACAGGTACATCCCATTTAAAAGCATAATTACACAATCTGTCTACTCACGCATGATACATGTCAAGTCTCGTTGACTGACTCAGGGTTATGAGTGAGAGCCCGAGGGTATCAACAAACCATTTTTACTGTGGACAATTACCGAGGAATATGCTTAAATAGCTATGGCCATCAAGCAACATAGCTTGCAAAGCAAGATCGTATTATTGTATTTCATTATCGAGAAGTCCACCTAAACACTACAAGGCCAAATGACACAGATCGGCCCACTTCGGCGAGATATCGTCGACTATATTCGACAAAGTTGAAAAGAAGAGCGTCTCAATCCTCCGGTCCCGAGAGAATATGGAGATATCCCTGTCTCATATGAAGCTATAACCAAAGAATGGCTTACCGCGACTTTGGCCCGGGATGCTTTCGGATCAACTGTCAAGAGCTATAGGCTGGGTCCAAAAGATAACGGGTCGGCAAATCGATGACGCATCGAAATCGAATGGGATGGTCCTCGAGCACCTGACCTCCCAAGTTCAGTCTTCTGCAAAGCCGCTCACTGTGCGGAAAATCGTATTGTCCTCGCTGCAGGGGGTACCTACAGTGAGGTCTTCTTCTACAATCATATACGGTTGCTCATCTACAAAGACCGGATCAGCAACCTCATAGCGGTTGGGCTTGAAAACATGTGCGTCAATGGATTCAGGGCTGCAAAGTCGGTAATTCCACCGCGCCTATTTGCGAGGCAGGGTGAAATTTGGCCTTGTACAGTCAAGTCAGTTCAGCGCAATGCTGAGCTTCCACCCACGGTGGTTCACGGAGATGTCCATCTCGGTACGTGTCTCCGATCCAGCCCCACTCCGTGTTGCGATCGGCCCTAACATGATTATTCTCCTCAAGGTAACTGGTACATAAAGCCCAATGGACGTATGGGCCTGACGGATTGGCAGACTGTAGCCAGAGGACACTGGTCCCGTGACCTCGCGTACGTCCTTAGTACAGCTGTAAGTGTCGAGAATCGTCGCCAGTGGGAGCATGAAATGGTTGAGATGTATTTGTCAGAGCTCAGGAAGCATGGAGGCCCCAAATTTAGTACCCAGGAAGCATGGCTTGAGCTACGAAGACAGTTATTCGGTGTACTGGCTTATTGGGCGCTTACTCTTACGCCCGGTGAGAATCTGCCTGACATGCAGACGGAAGAGGCGTGCCTATGTTTTATTGGACGCATATGTACAATGATGGACGATCATGATGTGCTTGACGCTTTTTGATCTTAATTCTAGGTTTTGGGCGAAACACACAGGCAGATAGCTGACCTCCTTGCCATTGAGGACCGCGGAGATGGCTCTAGCATATTAAAAGACTGTCGGATCACTGGCTTTTCTAATATTCAACATATCTTAGGATATAGCGGTCTGATTTAGTAAGGCAGTCCCTGTTAATTGAAATGTGAATTCCTTATGATTCAAATATAGGGTGTTATCATTTGAGCCGTAGCACATATGTTTCACTCTTCTTACACAACAAGCAAGGAAACAATGGATCTGTAAACGGTCGGAACGAGCAGAAGGATACATGAAGACATTATCTCTTATAATAGGAAACAGTCTTATAAAATAATGAGTTGACTGAACAAACTTAATATTCAAATACCACAAGTTCACACAACAATAAATGTGCAGCTCATGCCGCTTGCCTAGAACCCAATCCGTGGTGCCCACGATGAAACCATCACATCGCTATTCTTCTAACATCACACTTTCAAATTTCCAGTACCGCTCTATAACGATTTTCGTTGGCCTTCTTTGCTGCGGTGATATTAGGTGCAAGCATCTCGAAGCCATGAGGCAAGCCCGGATACACGTGTAGCTCGGTAGGGACATTCTCGGCCAATAGCTTTGTAGCATATTTGATATTCTCTTGTAGGAAGATATCAAGGCCTCCAACATCGATGTATGTTGGTGGAAGATCAGCTAGATTAGGAGCCCGAGCAGGAGCTGAATAATAGGAGATGCAAGCTTCGCGTTTCCCGGCTTCATCACCTAGAAGCGCAGTCCAAGCCGCTGCGTTATCTGTAGTTTTCCAAAATGCAAGCGGTTCCATCGCCTCATTGGCGATCATGTTGCAGTCATCGATCATTGGATAGACTAGGATCTGTTTCGCCAGCCTCGGGTTCAACTTTTTATCGCGAGCCATAAGCGCGACTCCAGCAGCGATACCACCACCCGCGCTTTCACCAATTACACCGATTCTGCTCGTATCAATATTGAATTCCTTTGCTTTGCTATGTAGCCAAAGCAGAGCCGAGTAGCCGTCCTGGACAGGAATAGTTCCTTTGAACTCTGGGGCCAGCCGATAGTTGACGCTGAACACGGGCACTGCTGTCATGCTGACCAATTGTGCTAGCGGTTTTGCTTGAAGCTCGGCTGACCCTAGGATCATTCCTCCTCCATGGAAGTGAAGTAGACATGGCCCGGGATCGGCTCGAGCAACGCCTGGCGTAAGAGCAAGAACGGATATAGTGTAACCATCGGTAGCTTCAACGTCATAAGACCTTTGATCCACGTCCGGGAATGCATCCAACTGTTCAAAGAGTAGCCTCATGCCAGCTTCTCGTGCCTCTCTTCCAGCCTTGATATTATCCAGGCAAAGAGGCTCTCGCTTAGACAATTTGGGAACGAGCGGCTCCAAGACGGACCAAAACTCGGGTTCATATTCAAGAGCCATGTGGCCGGAGTTTTGTCTCGAATTGCAAAGAAATGCGCTGCTTCTTAGATGAGGTGCCTTTATCTGTCTGGTGGAAATGTGAGACAAGGTTGTTGAGGCAATTTACTGGTTTGTGCTGTTTACTGTTTATATATGGTGATTAAAAGGTTCAAAACGGTGGGAAAATATGTCGCGGGTCAATTGGTGAAAATGAGACTGTACTCCATACTCTAGACCATTTTGTTGGCATGTTGGCGTGAGGTTGCCGAGGTATTTTCTGCCTTTGAGTCAATTGAAAGCGGATGGCCTTCCCATCACTTATTGCAATATATTGCAGCTTATAGAATTTGGTCTTTCAGAAACCTTCAGTATTTGAAGACTGTTTAACTGACTCCTAAATTTGGAAAGGTTTATCCAAAATTCTAAAGGTTGCTTTGTCCTGTTTGCTGATTCTTCAACGACTTTATACGGCCCAGAGCTGCCTCAATCGCCTGCCTTGTCTTGGAGAAGTACAGATGGCTAAAGTTACTACTGGACTGTCCACTAATAGCCCTGGCCTGGATTCCATGGGCAATAGTCGCTCCTCGAAGGTAGTGAAAGATTATTGCAGTATCCCAGTCTTTACCTCGGTTATCTTGACGCATATCAAATCCCACAATCTCAGCATAGCGCGCCAGAAGTTCATCTGGCTCGGGGATACCCGACTTTGCTCGATTTTCTGGCTTGTACGGGGAGTCCTGGAGAGAAAGAGATGATTTTCCACTTTTGGTGTAGTCCGGGAAGAATGGACTGATGCAGAAGACGAGGTCCATGAGTGGATGGCCAATGGTGGAGAGTTCCCAATCGAGGATCGCAATGACTCTTGGTTCATCCGGATGAATGATCTGTAGGAGAACCACGTCAGAAGTGCATATATCTTACTGTCGTGCAAGTTGAGTCATACCAAGTTGTCAAATTTGAAGTCTCCGTGGACAATGGCGTGTCGATCTAGAGGTAGATTCTCCTTGACGTATCTCACCACTTCATCGTACCTCTCATGGGCTCGGCCCAAAGGCTTTCCGGTTTTCGCATCCTGGACAGCAGCTTGCTGCGATTCAACGCGGCTCCAAGTAGCGCAGTGCCTAGCATAGAACCCTGTTTTCTTACCGTATCCCTCGAGCCCAATCTTGTCGGGATCAAGTGAGTGAAACCAAGCCAGAGTCTCGATAGCAGAGAACCATCTGGTATACCGTTAGCTGAATCTCAAGTATTCGAGTTCATCAGTGGCATTGTAACATACGCCTGCCGTCTTTGCTCGGGAGGAAGCTCTTTCATGTCCGTATCGGTGATAATTCTTCCCTTGACGAATTCCATGACCTGAGCAACTACTTTAGAACAGAAAGCCAACGTTGAGTGCTAATAAACCTACATAGAATGGGGTACCAATGATAGAGCAGTCATTGCACAATGTGAAAACCCTGGGAACTGGAAACCCTTCAACGGATCCCAAAGCTTTCAATACTCGGAATTCGCGATCTACCTGGTGAGCAACCGGGCTGATAGCCTTTCCTGCGGGTTTCTTCCTCAATATATAGCGTGTTCCACTATGATCTATATGTCAGACCGTGATTGAGGTATTTCACACAGAGCTTCATTGGCAAAGTACTCACGCCGCATCATCCAGGTAATAGGTAGGATTACTTTGGCCGTATCCAATCTTGGATGTAGTCACCGGCAGTTTCAGTGTCGGGATGTCCCTTGTTGAGACCAAATAGCTTCCAAGGGCTTCGTTGTTTAAGTCATGACTGCTGCCAGTCTTGGTGTCTCGATGCGACCCCATGATGGCTCCAAGTCCAGCTCAATTAACGTCTCGAGCTAATGTAGATATTCGATATCTCCTTATTATAAGGTAAGCAGATATGGGGTCGAGAGCACAAGCGTGGATTTTTCATCTCCGCAGGAAATGCTCAATAATCCCGAGGTTGGACTCGGGGCAATGTATTATTGGTCCATGATGTATTCTTGTTCTACCTATTCAGGATAGCCCTAAGAACGTGTCATGTCACAATGATTGGCAAGCACCTACTCATTGACCCGAGGCGTTCAAATACCATAACACCAAGTCACCTCGGGCTGGAGGCATAAACAATCCAAGGATGAACGATTTCATTGCGCTTTGTGAAAATATGATCTATATAGAGACATGAGCTTTTCACCGAGTATCGACGACTGTGTTTGAATCTGATCCTTGAGTATACTTGTGAGGCACGCGATTCTGTGCATTAAATAGACACAGCTTTACGTCACCTCGATTTCGCACCATCTCAAAGCCATGGCAAGCGAAACTCTACCTAGCAAGGCGTACGTCCTTGGAGTCGGCATGACAAAGTTCATTAAGCCCCGCGGTCTACGCCAGTATCCAGACTTGGGCTACGAAGCCGGCATCAAAGCCATGCTAGACGCTCAGATCAACTACGACGACGTTGAGCACGGCGTGGCCTGTTTTGCATATGGCGATTCAACCTCTGGCCAGCGCGTGTTCTACCAGTTTGGCATGTCATCCATTCCCATCATCAACACAAGCAATGCATGCGCCACCGGATCTGTCGGCCTGTATCTGGCTCGCACTCTGGTTCAGACCGGAAAGGCTGACTGTGTGCTTGTGGTGGGATTTGAGAAGATGAATCCCGGGAGCCTGAAGAGCGTTTGGAGTGATAGACCCAGTTCCAGTGGTCGCTTTGCCGCCAAGATGCGAGAGTTGGCTGAGCCTTCCAATTCTCCTCTGACGGTGCAGTATTTCGCTAACGCGGGGCGAGAATATATGGCAAAGTAAGTTACTTCCGACGATTCACAAGGACGATTCTCTTTACATGAACGCTAGCTAACAAGTATTCGTACCAGGTATGGAGCAAAGGAAGAGGACTTTGCGGAAATTGCCCGTGTGTCACACGAGCACTCGCAACGCAATCCTTATGCCCAGTTCCAGCAGAAATACAGCCGCAAAGAAATTCAGGACTCGCCTACCATCCACTCGCCTCTCACCAAGCTACAATGTAGCCCGACCAGCGACGGGGCAGCAGCGGCAGTCATAGTGTCAGAAAGGTTCCTCGCTGCCCGGTCTCATCTCAAAAGACAGGCTGTTCTCATGGCTGGACAAGCATTCTGCACCGACTCTCCCAAGACCTTCGGCAGCAGCGCAATGGAACTAGTCGGGTATGACATGTCACAACGGGCGGCCAAAGCAGCCTTGGCAGAAGCGGGCGTTGCAGAGGATGACATTGGCGTCTGCGAACTGCACGACTGCTTCTCTACTAACGAGCTGCTACTGCTTGATGCCCTCGGGTTCAGCGAGCCAGGAAAGGCGCACGAGATGGTCCGAAGAGGAGATATCACATACGGAGGCAAGATGGTGATTAATCCGTCTGGTGGTCTTATCTCCAAAGGCCACCCTATTGGAGCTACGGGGTTGGCTCAATGTGCTGAGATGACATGGCAGCTTCGCGGGTGGGCCAATACGCGACTTGCTGGTGAAACACGCGTGGCGCTGCAGCACAATCTCGGCCTCGGAGGTGCTGTAGTCATCAATGTATATAAGCGTTCTGATGGAGCTGTGAACACCAAGGTTAGCGACGATGAGGTGGCCAAACATAGCTGGCTCGGCTATAATCCAGCCGTAGAAGCCCGAGGGATAACCTCTGAGGACGCCGACAAGGTCAGGAGCAAGAAATCTAGGAATGATTTCGCTCTTGGGGAAACCGTTGATCAAATCCAAGCTGCTGCAAAGCTATGAGAAAAGGACACATGGGCTGTGAACAGAGGAATTGAGCCATGTTTCTACCCAAATCTCATCATTGATAGAGTTACAGATAATACAGAGGGGTCCTAATTTGCAGAGTACAGACTGGCAAAAGCTTCGAAGTGAACAACCCCGCAACTTAAATTGGCACTTTTCTCTTTCAAGCTATCAATGTGAGCTGAGATATCCACTACTGCAGGGATCCGCCATGCACCCCGGATTCCTGGGTCAGGCACATATTTTTGTCTGTCCAGACTAAGCCACATAGGGACTTGTCGTCACCGAGGAATGATCAATGTCCCCTCGGGTATCAAGATACGGCATGGAAGATCATCGTGAAGCCATGATTTGAGATTGCGGGGTAAACCGAGCCTGTAAAACCTCTGGCTGAGCTATAAATGAACGGCCCATATGAAATGGGTACCACTCGTTTGCTACATTCACATATTCTGCAAGTTTGCCGCTCACCGACCGACTTTCTCCATCCTCACCATCTATTGCTGTATTACCGCCTACACCATGAAGGCTTCTTTCGCTTCCATCCTGTCAGTTTTGCCGCTAGCCACAGCCATGGCTATCAACGCCGATTATGGGCCTCAGATGCTGAAACGAGCCAACGGCATTGTTGAATATGCCAGAGCACCACTCCTCTCAACACCCTGTGAGACCGAGTTCCACCCTGACCAGATGGACATCGCTTGGGTGGAGCTCATCGCGGGAAACGCGATTCTGAGAGTCAACGTCACAAGCGGAGAGAAGAAGAAGTTCCCCCTCAAGAACCCCGCCGGCCTCCCCAGTGGTATGGAGTTTTTACCAGACGGCTATCTCTGGTTCTCCGAGGTAGCTGGGAATAGCATGGTGCGCTTGGATCCCAAGGACGGGAGCATGACCGAGTACCCGTTTCCTTGGACCAATATCGCCGCCGTTGATAATCTCCCAGTTGGTATTCGCGTCACCATCGACGTCTCGGGGAACCGTGATCGTGGGGCTTGGTTCACCGCTGCTGGTCTAAATGCCATTGGCCGCATCGACATCGACACATTTGAGTTTAGCCTCTATCCATTACCAAATCCGCTCTCGGTTCCGCTCATCATTCAGCCTGGTCCAGGTTCTACCATGGTCTTCTCAGAAATCGTTGGCAATCGAGTTGGCACAATTGACGTTCACACCAAGGAGATCAAAGAATACCAAATTCCTACACCTCTATCTCTGGTCCAGGGCGTCGCCACAGATGAAGACGGGCTTATATGGTGGACGGGTACCCTTGGCGGTAACTTTGGAACTGTCGATGTCAAGACGGGAAAGGTGACCGAGATATTCATCAATGACATTCGTGCGGCAGGGAATGCTACGGTTGTTGGTAACCCTTTGAGCATTGGCTCCTCTGCTGCGCTGTCTTTGCCCGGGCCAGTCAGAGTCGGCACTGATGGCAAGGTCTACTTTGTGGAGGGAAACCTGGTCTTTTTGGGCAATCGTGTTGGGCAATACGATCCCAAGACGAAGAAATTGGTCGAGTACTTGACTCCAACCAGCTTGAGCGGTCCGTGTGATCTCAACAACCAGCATGGAGATGCTATTTTCTTTGCCGAATTTACGGGCAACGGCTTAGGCCGTCTCCAATATTAGTAGTTTCTCGAGATCGACTTACCCTCCTCACGAGCTCTTGTTACTTTAGTAGTTAATCAGTGGATAATACTTGCTTCTCTTCAATGCCGCATTCTCTTTTCTACAATCACTACTGTCTATGACGCACAGATCGTGATTATGGAACCACAGGTAAATGATCTCGCTTCCACCAATCAGCAGTGAAAGATCGAAAGACCTCTAGCAGTGTGAAACTCCATTCCGGCTCGTATCAGTGTAAATACGTCTTTATCGTAAGCTCGCAGAGCTATCTACCCTCGATTAGCTGGGCTGAGTAACTATAATCTATTTGAATGAGGAGGTTGCGCTAGCCTAACAAGGCCCTCCTGAAAGCACGTAGCAGCCAATGTTCCATCGTGGCTCCAGATACGTGAAACCACCAGTCCTCTTTCATCACCCGCCCAAGGGCTTTCCATCTCAATCAACATCCAGTCGTCGGCACGCAGTTGCTGCAGGTTGTGGAAGTACACAGTATGATCCATTGAAGCCGCCATAATCACATGTCCTGCATCTTTAGAAGCTCCCCGGTTGTCCTCTAGCTCCTCCGCTGCCAAAGCGTGGAACTTTCTTCTAGTTCCGTCCAACTCATTCGCCTGATGTCCTATAGTGGATGAGCTGGGGTGGTGAGATGTCTGATTGGAGAACCGAGAGGCGTTATGAGCTCTAAAGCAGGTGGCGAGAAAATAGTTGTCTGACATATAAAGTAATGCCGCTGCGTGGGCGTGATGATTGTTATGATGCTGGTCATTTTCAACATCCGCCGTGTCCCCCGACATTTCTTCCAAGCTTCGGCTACTATACGATCGCCCATCCTCGTTTAGGGCTGCCTTCAGTGGCGACATGGCGAGACGCCCTCTAGCTCTGACCCAGTGATAAAATCGTTTGTCACTCGGTGAAGCAGAGTTTTTCATCCTACTAGCCAACCTCACACAATCGCAAGGCTGATCCGGGCCAGCCTGGCCTGCAGCAGACTGAACCAGTGGACTTAACGGGGGCTTCTCACTCTGAGGGTAAGACACAGAATGCCCAAGGGTACGTTTGCTCTCTTTCGATATATGGCTCTTTGCAAAGCTTGCCGTCGAATAAAACACAAGAACATCGCCTTGCATAGCACGAATCATGCGCGTAGCAAAGCTTCTAGTATCGCGGACTCGCTCCACCCGATAAATGACAGAAATGTCCGGCTGAGCAGCTTTCAAGAAGTGGCTGTGAAGACTATGTACCATGAAATCGGCTGTTACGGTCTCATACCCCGCCAGTAATGCCTGGGCCATTATTTGGCCTCCGTACACACCACGAGCCCATGGTGGGTAGTTCAATTTGTTTGCGCTGGTGAAACAATCATATTCCGTTGAGGACTGTATCGAAATGGCCTGCTCAATGTGAGATCTGTGACGTTGGGGACCTCGACTTTCGCTACTATCAGAGTTTTGTTCAGACATTCTGATGGCATAATATATGTGGTATATTTGGTGGCAACACGCAGTCTGGGCGGTTTCATGGGTGGCCAATATATGAATTCATGGAAGCATGAAGCAATTGCAACAGGTTCTCCTCATTCTTCACATCAAGGTCATGCAGAGATAGAGTACACAATTACATGGAATACTTAGTTTCTTAATTGCCGTAGATGTCGTAACTGCATAAAGCCCGAGGTTATGCTACCGGAACTAAGAGAAAATGTGGACAAGGGAGAAGCGTCGAGGGTTTCCAAGCAAAGCACCGAGGAAACTATCAAGGTACAGCTGTCCGACTCTTCCAGTTCAGAAGCCTTTGATATCTGTACAAAGACATACGGGGTCACGCAATTTTAGTTTATTAAGTCTTAGATACCAGGCTTCAGCCTGACTTGTACAACCAAGAATTTCAGAAGTCGGAATGAGTAACTATAGCCATTGGATGCACTCCCTCTAAAAGTACTAAAACTGACATGATCCACAGGTTGTCTGTCTTCAAGAATCCTCTGTCGGCATGTCCAGGTGACGCGCTTCAAAGTGGGACGCCCTCGGGGCGAGGCTGTTGACCGGCAGCTGTGCTAGGAGGCCCAAGCGGCTTATTCCCATACGGCGTAACATCGATCCCCAATTCCTCCGCCTTGATGCGAAGAGCAAGTCGTGCCGAGTGGAAGCGGCAAAAGGCAAATTGATGAAACATGGCATACAAGCCCTTCTGGGGTAGCGGGCAGTAGTTAATGATAGAGTCTCCTTCTGGCCCGAGAAAGAATGCGTTTCCCTTTTCCCAGCGCTCGTGACATTTCTCAGCCATGTCATCACCTAGCAGTGCTTGAATCGCGCTCTTGGAGTTCATGTATCCTGTGGCGAAGACGACTATGTCAGCCTTTTGGGTTGAACCGTCTTTGTACTTGACACCGTCCTTTGTGAAATGCTCGATTTCCGAATGTGCGAGCTTGATTTTTCCATCTGCGATGAGCTTGCAGCATCCTGTATCCCAGTAGAAGCCGCCTTGATCAAAAGGGAACATCGAGTATGCGCCTCCGCCATGATAACCGTCGTGAAGGCGGTAGCCAACATTTCTTAGCGATTGTAGCAGATCTGCGTCGATTTCCCGCGCTATCTCCTGGCCCCGCGGCATGACTTCGTACTCTACAGGGTATGAGTGCTTCAGGAAATTGGCCTGGTCGAGGATATCGATGTCCTGACCTTCCCGCCTGCCCGTCTTCTCGCGGCTCTTCCAGAGGTGTCGAACACTCTTCTCCACAGACATGACGTGTGTTGCACTCCTCTGGATCATGGTGACATCGCAGCCATTCTCGTTCAGCTCGAACGAGATATCATGGCCGGATGTTGCGGCACCCACGACGATGGCTCGTTTTCCTTTCCACTTAGGGTCCGTGCGATGGTTTGATGAATGTGTAACTATCCCGCCGTTCTGGCGGAAGTCATTCATGCCGGGCACCTCGGGGATGTTGGGCAGAGTTCCAGAGATACCTGTGGCAATCATCAGATGCCGTGGCCGAAGAGTTTGCTTAGTCCCGTCTTGTCGTGTAACAGTCAAAGTCCATTTACCCGCCTCCTCGTCGTACACGGCAGACTTTCCGTCAAGACTTGAGTTTGCCCAGATGTTCAGGTCCATTATATTCGCGTAATTCTTGAGGAACTTGGCCAGCTGCTGTGCTGGTAGAAACACAGGGAACCAATGCGGAAATGGTAAACAAGGCAGATGGTTGGTGAATGTTGGGCCATGCAAGGACAACGACGCGTAACGACTTGCCCAGCTGCATCCTGGACCATCACCCTTTTCTATGATGAGGTGCGGTATCCCCAAAACTTTACAACGAGCCGCCATAGACAGTCCAGTGTGCCCGGCGCCGATGATAACCACAGTCGGCTGGAATCCCTCTTTGCCAGCCGTCTCATCATCTCTCATCTGTTGGTAGGTCCGACCTTTCCCTGATGGGTCTTGATACTTGCCAGGCTGATACCTCTCCTTGTCTCCATGCTCTGCATCCCAACCATGAACTGTCTCTATGGCGGTGCCGACACTGTAAATCATCCATGATTTAGCATCAGCCAGATCAGTAGCCGTGCCAGTCTTGGCCTTGAACGGGCTTAGACGGGCCACGCCGATGCCAGTGCCATGAGTAAAGTCGAATTCGAAATGAAGAAGTATAAATGAGAGATCTGGCCCGAGTGTCTCAACCTTTGCAGGAGCGTAAGGATTCAGTCGAATATGAGTGATACCAGTCTTGGGTAGCCTCTCTTTTAGCATGGTACCGATTTTCTCATGTCCCTGTAGAGTTCTGATATCCCATGTGAGAAGTTCTACGTCTTTCCAGTAGCCGTTCTCATGGATAGCCGATAGTATGACGTCCACATCTTGGGCTTCTATGGCCTCGGCGAAGCCATGGATGAACTGTTGTGCAATGTTGGCGGCATCAACAGAACCGTAGTCTGGAGTGAACCCAAGTTCTGAGTCCGTTGGAAGGACTGCACGCTTTATGTGACCGTAATATCCACATGTTTGGGATAAAGGCACCCCAGCCCATCCAATTCTGGTATCAGCATCGGGTGGCCGTATGGCTTCATCGTTATAGTGTTTGGAGCTTGTTTGAGGCATAATGGCTGATATGGACATCTCTCTTCAGTGAGTTACTTAATGACAAAGGTTGCATTGACTCTGGGTTGTGCCACTTATAAGACATCATGAGTTTTGTCTGTTATCAGTCGCTACTCTCACATTCGTATTGCTACGTTGTTTTACAGGCACTGAGGCCGGTGCCTCGGGCCGAGTCTGTACCTGGATGTTAAACGACCCTCCTTGGCTGGATTGCTTGCCGGCTTCGTGGAATTGAACCAACTGCAACATCTACCCATGATTCGGGTCGGAGCAAGATATGCTCTGCAGACCTTGTTCATATGCCTGGTTTAACAATTCGACTTCGACCGTTCAATTGATGCTCTTGACAGGAGGGCAAGGAGTGTATTGTCCATATCTGGTAGCTTGTGTTCTTTATCTTTGTGTTGACTAAAGCCTCTTTTTAGACCCAAACCTTACCAAAGCTCTCAACAGCGATATTTTACCAAGAAGATAACTTACTCTATGTCTGCGTGTGCGAAACCTGATAACTACAGCAATATCCTCGACACGGTTTATAAGTGAAATACAGCTATTTCAGCTGGTAAATCTGAATAATACACCTATTCTAGGACTTTGGCTCATCGGTCTTGAGCTCCAGAGCCTTGAATGCACTATACGTCCGTTCCTCGACCATCTCACAACTCACTTTACACTTCCCGTTACTGTACTCCGGCCGTTCCTTAATCTTGGACCCATCATCGCCTGGCAAAATCTCAATAGCTTCACCGGATATTTCGCAGTCTCCTAGCAAGTTCTCGAACGCTTTGACTAAACTTTCAATCGTGATTAAAAGGCCCTTTGCGTCGGCCTTGTCGTAGAAGTCGCCAGTTGAGATGCCAGTTTTGACAATTGTAGGACAAATTGCATTTAGCGTGATAGATTCCTCTGGTAGGAGCTTTCCATGCGTCCGTACAAATCCAACCATTGCGCTGCTAGTGTTAGTATTTTTCTTTCCAAGTCAAGTTTGAGGTGGCCTTACTGCTTCGCCGCGGTATAGATAGGCAGACTGGGAATGCAGTAGAAACCGCAAGCTGAGGATACAACAACGACTGCGTACTGGTGTGAGATTTCAAATCTGGCTTCTGTGATAGATGAAGCTTACTCTTTCCACGGAAACCATACTTGCCAGGCTCTTGGGTCCTGAACTGTTGAATCGCAAGAGAGCAGGTATACAGCGCTCCAGTAGCATTGACATCCAGGACAGCCAAATTCGGCTTAGCAAAGCCAGAGCCACTAGGTTGCTTGGCGTTCCAGGGTCTTTCAGTTATGCCCGCAATGGGGAAGACGTAATCCACCTTGCCTAGCCTCTCCACGGCGATCTCAAAGGCTTGCTTCTGAGACTCCCAGTCACCGACATCGGCCTGAACAGCCCATGCTACTTGACCTTTTGTGTTGAACTCTTGGCAGGCTTCCTCGGCACCTTGGAGATTTCGATCGGCTATGACGACTTTCATGCTGTGGCAATTAACTCAGCAACCTGTTTGACAAGACTTAGAATGGCTTGTAGATAATCACCCTTTGCCAACGAGCGTCGCAGCAAGAAATCTAGCGATTCCGCTGGCACCGCCTGAGGATAAAACATCAGTAGCTGAGATAATCTTGCTTTGCGCATTCCGGTTGTTAGCAAATGCGTACCCGTGATATAAGCCGTTTCTCCGCTGTACGACATTGTCGGTTTTATGTAAAGTTGGAGTAAGATAACAGTTTCTGTATAACGAAACGATCTCTTAAGAATTGAAGTATTTTAAAGCTTTCTAGGTGTGTTATACAGATTAAGGACTTCCAATAATTACATATGTCGGTGCTGCTTCGGTCATGGTGGTTACCGAGGCTTGCGAAGATACTTTAGGGTAGGCCAAGTGGCCTGAAGTTCGACGGACAGACTTTTACCTCGGTAATGCAGTAATTATTATATTCTTACATATAGAATATACAAGCTATTGTACCAGTATTATTGATCATATGAGAATATATAGATACATGACCTTAGTAGCTTAATATTATATTTGCTATTCTAACAGGAGTAGAGTCACAGGTGAGAAACCGTGTTATGTTCGTTACACTGAATGCAATTCATAAATGCATTCGATAGTGCCTGTAAATACGTGCTAAGCAGAGCCACTGTAGTCATTTGACCAATAATGCTGTTTTTGCAATGCAAAATTCTAATTTTGATCCACACCTTACCAATCAGACGGCTGAAACTAGCTTGGCGTGTACCCATGCGTGATGTCACTGGGTCTGGTCGCAAATTACAGGTCACTCTATTAATAGATCTGCGCAAATGCGCCTTCGGCTCGGCGTAACCCTTTGCCGAAAGAGAGTAACCATCTGAACCGCTAAAGTCTAGCCGAGGAAGAAACATCCTTGACCACCACGCGTCCCGAGTCCTTCCCATCGGTGTTTCGCAGTAATCGCCTCAATATCTTACCACTCGGCCCTTTCGGGATCTCATTCACAAACTCAACCTCCTTGACCCATTTGTACCGCACACGCCTCTCCTTGACATACTGCATAAGCTCCTGACCAGCCACAGCATTCGGTCTGACGTGGCTCTTGAGCACGACGAAGGCCTTTGGCTTCTCGCTGCTGTAGGCGTCGGGTATCCCTAAGACAGCACAGTCTGCCACATATGAATGGCCCAGGAGGACTTGTTCCAGGTCAGCGGGAGCAACTTGTTGGCCTTTGACTTTGATCATCTCCTTGATCCGGTCGACGATGTGAATGAACCCTTGGCTGTCGATCTTCCCAATGTCTCCTGTCCGTAGGAACCCGTCAGCGCCAAAGGTCTCGGCCGTTTCTTTTGCATTGTTTAAGTATCCCATCGCGATTTGAGGGCCTTTGGCGAGGATCTCCCCCGTTTCATTTGGCCCAAGCTCTCTACCAGTGTCCACATCAACGACTTTAACAACAGTAGAAGCCAATAATTTTCCAGCATTGTTTCCATACTTGTAGTCGTAAAACTCAGGTGGGTGGGTGCTTAGGCAGCAACAGGACTCCGTCATGCCATAACTCTGTCTGAATCCGGTCCATGGCATCTTGTCGTGAAGCCGTTGGATAACGTCACTCCCCACGGGAGCGGCGCCACAGGCAATCACTTTTACGCTTGTCAAGTCGTACTTGTCGATGATGGGATCAATTATGAGCCTGATGACAATTGCGGGCACCAGAGTTAAATCAGTTATCCGGTATTTGACGATGGCCTCCAGTACCTTCTCCATAGTGAAATGCGGGAGCATTACGCACTCGTCGTTGCTGGCGATTGGCCAGTGGAGGAACCTTACAAGACCGCTGACTATCGCGCGGTTAGCTGAATCGGTTATCTATCAGGGTACGGAGTCTCTGTCTGACTGTGAAATAGTGGTAAGCAAGCAAGAAAATGCTTCTTCTCGGAGCCTGCGACATCTGCGAGTTGAAGGCATTGGGCGATGATGTTCTTGTGAGATAGCATTACCTGGTTCTGTCAGCCGACTCATCAACCATCGTAGCGCCGACATCTTACAGCTTTTGGAAGTCCAGTTGTACCACTGCTAAAATTCAGGTATCCACAGACATCGTTTGACTGACCTGCCGGGATCGAATAGAATGGGACTGATCCACCAGGACCGTAATTTCTTCCAACCTCTGAGAGCTGTTGAATTGACTTATAGCCTTCGAGGTTCCCATCCATCAACAAGATTCTCT
This sequence comes from Fusarium anthophilum, assembly GCA_013364935.1. NCBI lineage: Eukaryota > Fungi > Ascomycota > Sordariomycetes > Hypocreales > Nectriaceae > Fusarium > Fusarium anthophilum. Next base: position 36,157 of record JABEVY010000499.1, read on the forward strand.
CAGAAGGGATACCAACTTCCTTTGCAGCTGCGCTCGCCATTTTGATAGAGCTCTTCACCGTCATGATATACTTGGCCCCAGCCGTTTTGAGAGCATGCACCATTTCCCCAATCGTATAAGATGGAGATGCACCGTTGACTCTGCCGCCTAGGACACGTGTCAGCCTCTGCATTCGATAAATCGGGGCCTGTGATATTTAGAAGAGTCTCATACCGTTTCTTAACACTGCAAACATTGTGACAGGATACCATATTGTGTTGTGTCCAAAAAGCGAGGCAGTGTCCCCTACCTCCATACCCAGTTCATTGACTAGAGCTGACGACGCATAGGTTGCATGCTCTTTGACCTGTCCAAAGTCCAGGCGTTCTCCCGTAGTGGCGTCTGTGAAGCCTGCTATTTCGCTGGGAGGGTTCTTGAATAGAGGAGAGTATCTCTTGTCTTCAAAAGCCCATTCCCATACCGTCAAGTCTGTCGGGCCTATTCGGTCCAGGCCAGTTAGCTACGATCTGTTGAGAAGTAAGGGAACAATCGCAACTGTGTCTTACACTCAATGTCTGGGTATTGAGATCGGAAAAGCATTTCGTATCTTGGCTATGCAACGCAGTAGAATCGATTAATGCTAGGCCACCCAAATTTTGCTCAGTTACCAGATTTTCCGTTTTTTATCGTTTCTCAATGTTGCTTCTCTCTTATTTCTTGCTCCTCAATTGATATTATTAATAAGTTACACCTTTCTTAACAAAGCGCTAAATTGCCTCGGGCCTCGGAATGTATTGTATATTGTTGGATATGGCAACTCTCCTTATAAGCTAAAGTTAATAAAGAAGACGTTGAATTAGTACCAATGCCAGACACACGTCACTCTGAGTCTTGCGAAGTGTTATGGTTGCCTAGAAGTATAACGTCTATTCATCCAGAACCACAGCTCGATATTGAGACAAATCTACCAGACAATCTTCCTAACTTCACCCTTATCAATATTATTTATGGCTGCAGCCGTAGTCGAAATGACCAGAGATGCCGTTGCGCATGACACACGCGCCGTCAACGGGGATCTCAAAGCCAACGTATCCGTCGATAATGACTTTGTTCGGAAGGCCATCGACAAGTCTAATCTAAATGCCCTTCGACTTGCTTTGCTCCAGGTCACAGGCGATCCACGACTAGCCAAGATGAGCACTCGCCGCCGCGCGATCCGTGGTGGCGCCATGTACTCCCACGTTCTTTGCGATGAAGACGCACCACTTCTCAATGAGATCGCGTTCGACTATCTATCCAAGCGCAAGGCTGACGATGCTGTTCCGCCGCCCCCTTCCAAAGAAGAGACTAAAAAGCTCTTGGATCTATTTGGGGACGAGCCAATTCAAGACGTTGAGTTCAACTACAACTATGAGGAATTAGCCTTTGAAGAGTTCCCTAGGAATGCCCAATGGAGCGACAAAAAGCCCCCGGCCGATAAAATCGCCGACTTTAAGATTATCGTCATTGGAGCGGGTATCAGTGGCCTCGCTGCCGCGGTTCAGTTCAAGAACCTTGGTCTCAACTTTGAAGTTCTCGAGCGTCAGCAAGGCATCGGCGGCACATGGCTCTTGAACACTTACCCGGATGCGCGGGTTGATACGTCGAGTTATCTCTTCCAGTTCAAGTTTCTCAAGAACTATCCGTGGTCCGAATACTTTGCGAGAGCAGGAGAGACACGAGGCTATCTCGAGTACGTTGCGGAAAAGTACAATGTCAAGGACCATTTCCACTTTAGCCGTGAAGTTATCAACGCAGTCTGGGACGAAGAGACGAGCAAGTGGGACCTCACCGTTAAACATTCAAACGGTGAGGTTGAGAACATGACCTGCAACGCTATTGTTAGTGGTAGCGGTCTTTTTGCGACCCCAAACCTGCCAGAATTTCCTGGTCTGAAGGACTTCAAGGGCCCTGTCTTTCACACCGCCAAGTGGGATCACAGCGTGGATTACCATAACAAGCGAGTCGCTCTGATCGGCACTGGCTCGACTGGTACCCAACTTGCTTCTAGGGTTGCTTCCGAAGCTAAACAATTCACCGTCTTTCAGCGTACGCCCAACTGGATCATGCACATGGACGGCTACGGCGCCAAGATAGACGATGAGGTACGCTTCATCTTCGACAAGATGCCGTATTACTGGAACTGGTTCTGTTACTCAGCTCATGTTGCATCTCAACAACTGCAGTACATGCAGACACATGATCCAGAGTGGAGAGCCAAGGGTGGTATTGTCAATGAGAGAAATGACCTTGCCCGCAAGAACCTCACAGAGTACATCAAGTCCAAATCTGAGGGAATACCTGGTCTGTTGGAGAAGATTCTGCCTGACTATCCACCGCTCGTCCGTCGGCTCGTAGTAGACAATGGATTCTACGATATGCTTCGTCGTGACAACACGAAACTCGTCGCCGAGGACATCAGCCGATTCACAGAAAATGGAATCGTCTCTTCAAGCGGCCAAGAGCACGAGTTTGATGTGGTGATTCTTGGAACTGGCTTCAAAGTGTCAGATTACTTCTGGCCTTGCAAGTATATCGGCCGCGATGGAACTACTCTAGAGGATCTCTGGAGTAAGGACGGCCCTCGCTCATATCTTGGACTCACCATGCCCGGCTTCCCCAACTTCTTCTCCCTCTACGGTCCAAACCACCAACCCCGCTCAGGAGGGTTCTACTCATGGGGAGAGATCTGGTCGCGATACGTGGCTAGCTCCATTGTCCATCTGCTTGAGAACGATAAGAAGTTGATCGAATGCCGTAAAGACGTCTACGATGAGTACAACGCAAGGCTTGATGAGAAGGCCAAGGAGCTCATATGGGAGATGGAAGGCAGTGGATATTATGTCAACAGCTTTGGCAGACAAAGTGTGAATGCTCCATGGTTTACGTACGATTACCACAGCATGGTTTTAGCGCCCAACTTCAACGATTTTGAGGTCAGGTAGAACCTTAGATTAGCCAAAGAGGTAACAGAAGCCAGACACCACTACGACTCTAAATAAAGACCAAAGATCCATGTGAGTCGCTACTTGTTTCGATAGGATAATCAATTACCGAGTATCTAGAATCATCCCATATAATGTTTCATATCAATGAGCGCAAAGCATTGAGGTGTATACAGTCGTAGTTACTTTACGTATAAAGCGGAAACACCAGGAGAAACTTTTGAGTCCCGTCACAGGGGCAAGAGAACCTCAACAGTAACGTATTTATTCCTATTAACCGACTCTCTAGGTTTATTGTATTAAAAGCTCTCAGTAGATGGGTTTCTCTAACGGACTCTTGTCTCCCCAGAACTCTTTCCAACTGAACGACTTGTTCTTCTTTTGGAACTGTCTAATACCGTGCGCTCCCTCCGATCCAGGGACCGTCATGTTAGCAAATGTCTTCTTGACTAGACTCGCTTGTGTCTCGCTATCCGGAGACAACCAAGCCATTCTTGTGAGCTCTTTGTTGATAGCTGCGGATCGAGGAGCACATTTTGCCAGTTGATCCAGATACTTATCGAGCAGCGTCGTGAGGGATGTCTCGTCGCTACTTATCCCATGAACAGCCCCTATGCGTGTGAATTCTTCGGGGCCAATCTCTCTTCCAGACAGCATGCCTTCACGGGCCATAGAGACGCCCCATTCCCGCACGAGGTACTTGGAAATCACAGCTGGACTAACCCCAATCTTGATCTCGCTGAGTGTCCAGCGCGCTTTGGGGGATACAAGCCTGACGTCGCATGTGAAAGCTAGTCCAACGCCACCACCGTAACATGGCCCGTCAACGACGGCGATGGTCGTTTGGGGAACGTGATCTAATGCTTCATACAGTGCAGCAACCTTGGCGTAGTAGCTGCCATCGTCGGAGCCGTTGGCTGTGTCAGTGTTTCCACTGAGGTCCATACCTGTACAGAAGAACTTTCCCTCTGATTCAATCACGAGGTGATATACGGATTGATCTTGAGGAAGCTTCTTGAAAAGGCAAGTCAGGCCTTCAAGCATGGAATCAGTCAAGGCGTTTCCATTCTTAGGTCGTGTCAGGGTGACCTTCAAGGCTGTACCCGATCGAGAGACACGATACTCGCCAGTATCCTCTATAGTCTTCCATGACCTTGGCTTTTCAGGGGGTATAGTCTTTGACGTGGTTGAGTTGAAGATTGGCTTGGCTCTCTTGGCAGCCAAAGCGGCACCGGCTCTGCTCCCATATGGAATACCGATCTCCCCGGAAATCCATTGGCCGACATGGCAAAGCTTGTCCAAGTCAACTCCAGTGCTGACGCCTGACTTCTCCAGGGTATAGATGACATCCTCGGTCGAAACATTGCCTCGGGCCCCAGGTGCATAAGGGCAACCACCGAGGCCGGCAACACTACTGTCGAACTTTCTAATACCCATCTCGTAGGCACGGACAATATTGGCGATTCCTTGGCCATAGGTGTCGTGGAAGTGGCCAGCGAGTCGAGTGGGACTTATCTCCGGAAGTAGCCTCTCAAGGACATCCTGGACATTCTTGGGAGTACCGACACCCAGCGTATCTCCGAGGCCAACTTCGTAGCAACCCATATCTAATAGCCTTTTCACAACAGGTAGAACAGCGTCTGGGGGCGTAGGGCCTGAGAGAGGGTCTGAGAACATGCATGAAATAACCCTATAGTTGTTGCAAGTAGTCAGTCTTTGGTCGGCCCAATCTCCACGGATATGCGTACCCACGGACTCTGATACCGAGGCTCAGCGCCTTTTTGGTGACAGCTTCACATTGTTGCAGTGCTTCTTCAACGGTACAGTTCTGGTTCGCTTTGCTAAATGCCTCCGTCACAGAAGCAAAGACCACGATCTCCTTTGCCCCAGCTCGGCTCGCGTTTTCCAGCCCTTTGAGGTTTGGCGCCAGAACGGGGTAGTTGATTTGACGATTTTGGTGCATGTGCCCAGGGCGCGTCAGAATCTCCCTCATGACCTCGGCTCCATCGGCGAGCTGAGGAACCCATTTTGGAGACACGAAGGAAGTGGCCTCGATGTTGACCAGTCCTGTGTCGGCGAGTCTGCGGATCAGCTCGACTTTGGTCGCTGTAGGGATAGATTCTTTGATGTTTTGGAGGCCGTCCCGTGGCCCAACCTCGACAATCTGGACTTCCGGTCTCAGAGACGAGAAACTCCGGGAGGTCTTCAGAGTTGAGATATGAATCGCACAGTAATTGGGTCTTGGACAATTTGTCATTAGCAGGACTGATCTTGCCCTTTTGGTCAAGGTGGCCATCATGTTTGACTGAGTGAATCTGTGATATTTAAGGAACTCGATACGTTGAGGTCTCGTTAATTCAGTTATTCGCAAATAAAAGGATCTGGATTTGCTTTTGGCTATTCTTCGTCTTTGGTACATCAGCTCTATATTCTAAAACATATGATAGTTGGGCCGAGAGCAATATGATGAGGAGGCATAGCCGAGGCCACTGCCGCAACTAAAAGCCGCCTTTACCCGCGTCTAGTCAAACAACAAAGCTTTAGAACGATGCATGACGCGTAAACAACCACTCATCTGCAGCGACAGATCTACAATCACCATACTGAGAATGAATTCAATCAAGCATAACCAGTACATGATAGATGAAGGACATCTAGGAGCTATCCATTTCACATTCTCGTGTATGAACTTGTTGCCTTGCCAGATCCAATAGATCAGATCTTCGAGGCAACACTACCTTTTCTTGGCCCCTCTGCAGGCAGATCTCGGAACTTCTCATAAGCCTTGAGAGCTGTCGGGTTCGCCACTGATCCGGCCACGGCGAACTTGTTGCCGTTAATCGCGTGCTTCACATTGATCTCGCATTTCTTTCCGTTAGCGGTATAAGGAATATCATCTACTTCCAAGATATATGCTGGCACATGGCGTGGTGAGTATCGATTGCGGATGGCGGCTCTGATCTTGTTCTTGAGATGTAGTGTGAGAGGTATTCCAGGCCTCATCTTGATAAACAGCAGCACCCGCTCGTCAGTGTCGGCTTCGCGTTTCTGGCCAACGCAGATACTGTCCAGGACCTCTGTAAAGGTCTCAGTGACTACATAGATCTCCGCTGAACCGAATCGCACTCCTGAAGGATTCAAGACGCCGTCGCTGTATACACATTAGGCGTCAGGCCTCACTATATGGTGTGCTTGGACTAAACTTACGATCTGCCAAGCATGATGATTCCTCCCGTAACTGGCGACCGTTGAACGAAATCTCCTTGGCACCAAACACTTGGCCCGTAGCGTTCAAAGTAAGAAGCCTTGTATTGGTTGGCACCAGCTTTGCCTAAGAAGGCAAGTGGTTGGCTTGGAAAAGGCTTTGTACAGACCAGTTCTCCTGGTGCACCAGACTGCCCCACTGATACGCATTCATCTGTCCCAGAATCGTAGATATCTACTGCCATGCCAAGAGCTTTGCACTGAATCTCTCCAGCATATACTGGTAGCATAGGCGTGCCACATACAACTGTTAACCTTGTTAGCAAACATGAGATATGACCTCGGGATCTCGCGCTTTCTTACAGCATCCCGCAATATCTGTTCCGCCGCTCATAGAGATTAACTGAGCTGAGGGAGGAAACGCAGTGGAATAGAACCACTCGTATAACTCAACAGAGAGCGCAGATCCTGTTGATAGCATAATACGCAGCCGACTGAGATCGAATTCTCGCCCTGTTGGCGTAAAACACGCATGATTAGCTTTAAACGCATCGGTATCTGCTACCTCTGAATAATCTTACTTGGTATGATGGCGAGACCTTTAAGAGTGGAGAGATACCTCGGCGATGTTCCGAACACACTGACTCTGATAGGGGGTTCATAAGAACGGCAACTCATCTCTCATAGGCGTCTGATACTCACTTGAAGGTTTGGGCAAGCTCTAACAATATAGTCGGACGAGGGTGGAATGGGGAGCCATCGTACAACAGCATCGAGGCACCACAAGAAAGGTTCATAAGGTTCAAAACCCACATGATCCATGATGTCTGACTGGAGTAAGCAGGCGAGAGCTATTCTGAGATCATGAGGTAGACTTACAGTCGTGTATTGGAATACAACATCGGTCCTGCGGATGTCGTGTTGGATGACTGAATCAACCCTTGTTTTCAGGGCTACTCCCTGTCATCGTCAGCGTCAGGCTTGCTCCGTATTTGAATGTGCGTGGGTTCAGTTACCCCTGTTGAGTGTACGATGCACTTTGGTGGACCAGTCTATAAGATATTGTTAGTCGTAAGGTCTTAATGGGGCTATGGCAATACACACCGTCCCGGATGAGAAGAGAATGAACGCCGGATGTGAAAACGGAAGCATTTCGAATAGCAACTGATCCCCTCTGTCAGCCTTGGAAAAGTCTCCAAACGTGCATAAGTTTGGCTCCTGCAACGGGCGTATGCTGAGATTCGGGTTTGGAACCAGAACGACCAGCGATTTAACCACGTTATTTCGGCCCCAGAGCCCGCGAGACCATTGCCTGATTCTATCACTGAGGTCGATGGTTTTCCCTGCGTAGACATATCCTTGTTCTGCAAAGATAATCCTTGGGCGGATCTGACAGTATCTGTCAACTATGCCATCGACTCCCATGTCGCACGAAGTTGAGGACCACAGTGCGCCAATCGAGAGGGCGGCCAAACAAATGACCATGGCGTCAACAGAGTTTGATATCACGGCTGCGACTACATCCCCGGCAACAACCCCGGAGTTGATTAATGCACTGCGTAGCTTTCGTACGCGTTCTCTCAAGGAAGCCCAAGTTACTTCTTCGACACTTTTGAGACTTTCTCGGCTGAAATATATAGCCACGTCTGTATCGTTGCGGTCTCGAAAGATCAACTCAGCAAGATTGAGAGTGGCGGTTGGGAAGAACTTTGGAGGCGGAAACATAAGGTTGGAGCGTGAGTCCTTGGTATCGTTAGCAAAGATCTGAACGCTTTCTGGGGGTACACACTCTTAGACCGAAACATGACGCTGTCTTGTCAAGAAGATATCCAGTCTCATTGGGTGAAATTTGGAGCCATCTGAACGCCTGAGCCCAGAAATGATCTATGGTACCGTCTCCCACCGACCATTTGTACAAGTCGTCGTATGTTTGCAACGCCAAGCCGTAGCTATCATTGACGTGGCTAATGAACTTGACTGTATTTGTCTCGCTCAGGTTCAGAGGGTTCCAGAGAGCGGTCTTTGCTGGTGGCTTCATTGTCGGCTTACAGCAGCTGAAGTCAAGTAGTGAGAAATATGGTTTAGCTGTTGTGGTGGAGTTTTTAGGATCCTTCCGATGCTAAATACATAAAATATTCACTGGCGATAATGAAGCATTTTCTGAACTTAGAGTGGGGACTTTCACTATGTTTTTGCAATTCGGTTTTGGTTCAACAATGACGCCGAGGTAAAGACCATAGATAGACGAATAATCCGGCATTTATCGCCCTTCTACTTCACCGGGGAGTGTTGCCAGGCGCAGTGAAAACTACCGCAGTCATGTTGTTATTCCAATGCACGGATATCTCACCTTTCGTCTGTCACTCACGATGCGTGCACTATTGTAGATGTAATGGCAATCGTACTCATGACTAGACTAGACTATTCCCTTCTTCTTCAACTCCGCTGCCTGTTGCTTTTCTACTCCCAACTCCTCCAACAATTCTGACGTGTGCTCTCCTAGGCGAGGTGGTGCTCTCCTCAAGTTCGTCCTTGTTCGACCAAACTTGACCGCTGGCCCAATGAGTCGTAGCTCACCAGACTCCGCCGCGTCCAATTTCACATTCGAGATCATATCCCGCGCTACGGCCTGCGGATGTTCAAATGCTCGCTCCATATTGTTGATTGGGCCAAAAGGCAGGTCTGTCGTTTCAAAGACCGACACCCACTCTTTTGTTGTTCGACTCAGGAAGATCTTATTGAAGATTGGACCCAGTAGATGCCGATTTTCCACCCGCTTGGGGTTTGTCACGAAGCGTTCATCTTTGGTTAGATTTTCAAGACCCAGGAGCTTGCAAAGAGCTGAAAACTGGGCGTCGTTAGTAGCGCCACAGACAAGATATGCATCTTTAGTCTGAAAGGCATCATACGGGGCGATGCTAGGATGCTGACAACCCCAACGCTGTGCCTCGATGCCCAAGTTCAGCCAGGAGAGCCCGACATTAGTCAATAGGCTGAGTTGGGTCTCGAAAAGTGACGTTTCCACTCTTTGGCCTGTCCCATCGCGCTCACGAGCATAGACAGCAGCGAGTATGGCGCCATGGAGATACAAGCCCGTCGCCATGTCGACCATGCCGATTCCTGTGCGTACTGGAGGACCGTCTTTTTCCCCAGTAATGTGAAGAAGGCCTGCTTCTGCTGCCGCTATCGGATCGTACCCTCCTCGGCTGGCGTAAGGGCCAGTGCTTCCATAGCCTCGGCCAGTGTGAGCTGACCTCCACTAACTCGAATGGGATTGGCGACTTACCGGAAATACTGGCATATATCAGCCTCGGGTTCTCCTTTTGCAGGCTTTTATATCCCAAGCCAAGGCGGTCCATAGTGCCAGGTTTGAAGTTCTCAATTCTATAGGTAGTTAGCGCCCGGTCATGTAAGGCAGTGAACGACTCTTGCTCGCCCAATGTCGTGATAGCGGGAAACGAGGCTTATAGGGTATGAACTTACAGGACATCGGCATTGCTTGCAAGCTTTCTGAGAATCTCTTTCCCTTCACGCTGCTTTAGATCAAGGGTGATGGACCTCTTATTGCGGTTTACTGCAGAGAAATAATTCGATATGGGACCAGCTGTTTTTTTCCATTTCTCTGGTTCCCCTGGCATCATCCAATGTCTCGTATCATCCTATGGATATGGCGTCAGGTACTAGTGGCCCTTGGGTGCAAGAAGGATTATCTTGACATCACGTACACCTTTGCCAACAGTCTCAACTTTGATGACATCGGCACCATAATCTGCAAGGATTTGTGAGCAGAATGGAGCCTGAAATATAGAAATTTAATGTTAGCTGATCTTGGGAATCGAATAACAGACATGGCTTAACGTACTGCCAACACTCGAGAAATATCCAGAATTTTCAACCCCGTGAGAGGGCCAAGGCTCTGAATGTTATCAGAAGTACTTTGCTTGGAAAGCGGCCGGAGTCTCGATAGAAATTGTGAGAAGTTACATTGCGTTCCTCTGGTGAATTCTTTTGCATAGCTGCAGGGACGTATGTTGAGCCGCTTCATGGTGGTGCTCATCACCAGACTTATTCGATGTCGTTAATGCCTGGGATTAAATACTATCCAGTTATGACAGCTTGATCTATTTAATATTCACGTAAACAGAGATAATTACATTCCACAAAATTATTGACTCTCTAGCATAGACTTGTTGAACAGCTTGACACGAACCCTAAAGACCTCGGTCATTACTTACTGTTAGACATAGGTTCCTTATAAGCTTCCCAACATGCTTGACATGGCGCAACCTCGGCATTGCCTAACAGATTAAACAATGTTCATGACTTTACGAGAAACCTGATTCTGTAATAGCCAGTTCTATCAGGCGAAGACGAAGCCTTGCTACTGTCTACTGAGCACTTGTTCTGCTGTAGCTCTAATCAGACAGGGTGCTCAGCATGGATATAGATTAACAGCTCCCTTTATTGTCACTATCATATGGCTTATCGCTCATCACATACTTGAAATATCGTATTAATAAAATATCGTTTTCGCTTACATAGTAGGTTTCTGTGCTAGTTGTCTTTGCTTTACCTCAATACGCGTTCCGAGCCAAAAACAAGTCAAAAGAAAAGTAATGCAGCAGCAGAAAAGCAACAACATGTATCTACTAGCTATTTATAAGCCTGCCTTCTTATAATGGCGCCTAGTAGCTCTTCGGAAGTCCCAGAACCTTCTGGCCAATGTAGTTCTTAATCATCTCCCCACTGATTGGTGCAATCCTAGAGAGCATAGCCTCTCTGAAATAACGCTCGACATGGTACTCTTTTGCGTAACCCATTCCACCATGAGACAGGATAGCTCTCTCAGCTGCCTTGAACGCGCTTTCTGAGGCTAGATATTTTCCTGCGTTTGCATACTCACCGTCCTCATACCCTTGATCATACAATCGCGCGGCTAGGTATATCATCAACCGTGCGCTCTCGAGGTTCATCCAACACTCGGCTAGGGGATGCTGTATCCCCTGATATTTCCCAACTGGATTGCCGAAAACCACTCGTTCATTGACGTAGTTGCTGGCACGTCGTAATGCTGCATAGCCTATTCCCAGTGCCTCAGCACCCACGAGCACTCGCTCTGCATTCATTCCGTGCATGATCATCTTGAATCCATCACCCTCTTTACCGATCATATCGCCGGCAGGCACTTTCCAGTCCTCAAAGAAAAGGGCGTTGCTGTCAACTGCTGAGCGACCCATCTTGGGGATCTCGGTGACGGTCACGGCAGCGCGGTCTAGGTCGGTGTAGAAGAGCGAGAGGCCATGACTCGGATTCTTGACCTGATCAAGCGGGGTTGTTCTGACGAGGATAAGGATCTTCTCAGCTACCTGGGCAGTAGATATCCAGATTTTGGACCCCTTGAGTCGGTAGACATCACCGTCTCTTGTGGCAGACGACTGTAGACGAAGGGTATCAAGCCCTGTGTTTGGCTCCGTGACTCCGAAGCAGGCTCGTTCTTTTCCCTGGATAAGAGGGACCAGCCAGCGTTCTTTCTGCTCCCTTGTGCCAAACTTTTCAACGGGTTCCAAGCCAAAAATATTCATGTGGACCGATGACGCTCCGTTCATGCCCGCCCCTGATTCTGAAATGGTCTGGAGCATGACAGCTGCCTCGGAGATTCCTAGACCAGCACCGCCATACTCTTCAGGAAGACAGATACCCAGCCAGCCGTTAGAAGCTAGGTCATTGTAAAGTTCCCACGGAAACTTGTGTTTTGCGTCCCGTTCAAGCCAATACTCATCCGTGTATTTGATACAGATCTTTGAGATGGCATCACGGACAGATCTTTGAGACTCAGTCCACTCTGGAAGGTTGCTGGGGAGGTACTCTGTGGCTCGGGAGTGAATCTGTCTCCAGGCTGGGCTGCCCAGAACAGATCTTGGTGTCGAAAGGGGCTTCGCCAACTGTCTTCTTAATGGCGATAGAGCTTGTCTTGAGAGAGGGGCAATGGCAAATGCCTTACTTTGCATACTGGCCATTATTATGGTATGTCTGTGTTGTCTTTAAAATAAATTAAGTATAAGGACCAAACTCAGCAAACCTTTAGCCTTGCTCATGGGGAGTCTTATAAGTGAGGCTATTGATATTGGTGCCTTTCGGCAATGAACGACACTGGAGTAAGTTACCCTAATGGGGCTGTTGTCGGCTCGTTCAGTTCCCTCGGGATGGGTCCCCAGCCCAAGCCTTCACAACTTTGGTACCTAAAACGAACAGAGCTAACGAATGAGGTTTTCTGTGCTCGATACCCCTCGTACTATCATTTTGAACAAGGTTGCTACCCGTTTGGACATTATCGCTGAATGTGTACTAAGAGCAGTGGATTTAATAACTGAATCACCAAGATACGCATGTTAACCTGAACTAGGGCCGCTGGTTAAAGACAAAACCCTAACTTATCGCCGACTTGCATTTTACTTGTTCTGATAACTGATAATAAAGTATACTAAAATAAGTTCTTTGCAGTGATTCCAAGCTCTGAGCAATAGGTCCTTACTGCAAATAATACATGCTCTGTCTTGAAAGGGCTACTATGATGATGATAGAGAAGTTAAGAAGTCTTAATACTATGACTTGAATTAATTCGGTGGTTCTTATGCTATGTTATTTAACCCAAGATCTCGCGATAAAGTCCGAGACTGTAAGCATAATAATCCTGTATATACCAGTCAGTGCTTTCAAGCCAAGGCCATAGACGTAAAACTCACGCGTGGGGGGTAATCCTGAAGAAATATGGTACGAAGCCATGGCCAAATGCAACCAAACCTTCTGTCCTGGCGACCTTGACGATGCAGTCAAAGAAACCAGTATAATGAATACGTCCTCCTTGTTGGTTATTCTGCCACTGCATTCTTGTTTTGACGAAGTCGAACGGCAAGCTCAGCACGGCAGCGAAAGTCCCTGCAATCGCCGCCGCGGCAAGAGACTGAGTATAGGGTGATAATTCCGTGTGAGTAGCAAGCTGGTACTTGGCTTCGGAGAAGAATGTTAGTTGACCAAAGTTTGTCGAACATGCTCGTATGACTGTTGGAGTTGTGCCACTCCATAGTCCCCGAATGCCCTCCGCTCGAGTAATTCTTGATAGAGCATCAAAGACCGATCGGTAATTGGCGCGCTTGGATCGGGGCTTCATCCCATCACTCTGCATGCGAATCAATGCGACTTCTGTAGGAGTACCAATGAGAGATCCCAATCCTCCGGCCAAAAGTCCCGCCACGCCTCTCTCCATAAAGTTGATATCCCGATCTTGTGCTGATGCTCGCTTTTTCAGCGCATCTTCAAACGTGTAGAAGAAACCTAGACGGGCTGTCCCATAAACGAGCTGCCGCAAGTAGCCAGCGGATATACCTTGATACAAGTCCAGTAACCTGCCTTGAGACACAATGCCCCTAGCAACTGATAACAAGCCCGATGACGAGCTTCCGCCTTGCCCAGCGAGTTGCAGCCGCACCTTGATTACGTCGATAGGGTGAATGCATGTTGTAGCGACGAGCCCCGAGGCACCACCGATAATAAATGGCTTTAGAGTAGCAGCAATATGCTCGCTATATGGTAATGTTCTGTTCGCCAGTTTATCCTCTGAAGCGAGGCTCATAGCGTTTATTTGTTGATTGTTTATCTGTTGAATGTGTACTGATATGCGGATTCGGAGCGTCCCCTTTGAGAGTTGTGTATATATCCAAGTATTGGAAATTGGACAGTGGACTGTATAGATGTCGCTACTCATAATGACGCTTATCCTCTAAATACTGCCGCAAGCCGGAAATCATTCATCATGCACCTCGGCCTGTACAAAAGCTAATCCTAATCACACATCCAACCTTGAACCAGTCTGCGTTCCGACGATAAAAGTCGCAATACGGTATGATCTTAGCTCAAGTATAACCTGCGAATGGTAATCTGAAAGAGCCCACAGTGGTTATGAATACCCAAGTTGGCCAACACCCAAGATGGAGGTGAACATGCCGTTCCTCTCCTTACATTCTTCATGAAACTAGCAATACAATCGCACATTCAATTATATTATGGATAATTGACTCATTATCGCACCTTTTCAATTTACAACCAGATTCACAAAGCTATAGTTTTATCCTTTCTACCAAGTTAGGTAGCAGGAGCATCTTAATTCTTTGGCTTGGAACTTTACAAACAGAAACATCTCCCAATAGTGAGTGCACTTATGAATAGATTCTCTCCTCTGTCTTTTAGTACTGAAACAAAATCTATAGGTATACTATTATAGCGTGCACTATTAAGGCGCTTGAGGTTTGGTTGTCGTCATAGCCGAGGTAAATACAATATGCCGGGATCACCGAGGCCATGAGCACGAGACAGACTGACGTAGCAAAAGTTAGCATACAGCTTTCAATATCCCAAAAATTGCTTAAGTATCTATAAGGTAAACAGCGAAATAACGATTATAGTTATTTTTACAATGGGTAGCTTAGCCATGCTGATGCAATGGGGGTGAGATTCTGTTTTAACGATGATTGTTAAGATTATCATTTGTTCGGGGAACACTTGAGTCTCGCCCATATATAGTCGGATACCCAAACGTAATGAAACTGGTCTGGCATGAAAGTCTGCTCGAGACTGCAAAGGTCGGGGGGTCTTGAGTGACTTGGATCTTCAATGCCCGGGCTTAGGCTTCTTAATTTCTAATGTGAAGCCGATTAATTATGATATAGAGGCGAAAAAGGTCTTTGCTTCAGGTAGGCAATTGCCGAGGGACTTGCTGGGGACAGCATTTGTCTGTCCATGACATGTGAGCGCCCAGCAAGTCATCCTTAGGAGATCCACTGGAAATCAGGGATCTCCATGAAACTGCTCATAATCGTTTTCATCATGCCATCGTCTCCGCGAGCTGAGCAAGACATCGATGGGACAGGGAACAAGCGGAAAAGAGACGATCAACGACCAGACTCTCGTTCGAAGCGGTCTGTTCCTCAGGCCTGCCTGTCTTGTCGAGGCCGTAAAGTCCGCTGCGACGTAACCATACAAGGCCAGCCGTGTACCAATTGTCGTCTTGATAACCTGGGTTGCGTACTTGGCAAGCCGCGTAGAGCTGCAACGGGCAGGACAGGGAATACAATATCTGAGCGTTCGAATGCTGGCGAAGAGTTTCCTGTTTCTCTGACGTTCGAAGGTAAGGGTGGACTATAAGCAGCTGCAACTTTATTGTCACTTCCGGTCTGATAATAGATCGCAGGTCTAGAAGGTGTTTCACAGGACGATGATGCCAGGCAGGGAGACACCGACAACATCTCCGGTGTCGTGGCTATTCAGCTACCTCTGAATGCGCCTGATAGCTACACGCAGACCTTGCCACAGTACATACAACCTCTCGCACCACACCTAAAACCCATCGATACCGAATATCTCACCGGCAAAGGCTGCCTGAAGATCCCCGACGATGACCTCCAGTGCGAGCTGTTTCGACTGTACATACTATACGTACATCCTTTCATGCCAGTAGTCGACCTACCAGACTTTCTATCGTCTGTAGCTCGACGTGATGGAAGCTCGCAAGTCAGCCTGCTTCTCTTCCAGGCAATCATGTTTGCCGCCGTAGTCTACATCGACTCCGACTACTGTACCGAAAGGGGGTACGAGAATCGCAAGGCAATGCGAAAAGAGTTCTTCGAGAGAGTTCGCCTTCTTTACCACCTCGATGTAGAGCCCGATCGGATCGCTCGTCTACAAGCCCTTCTTCTGATGACATATTGGTACGAGAGGGCTGATGACGAAAAAGACACTTGGCATTGGACAGGAATAGCACTGTCGCAAATTCATGTTATGGGGATACATCGAAGCCCGGAGCCGCTTGGCATCAGTCCCAAGGCGAAGCGTGGACGTAAGAGGATCTGGTGGTCTTGTTACGTGCGAGATCGACTTCTAGCGTTGGGGATCCGGAGACCGGCTCGGATAAGGCCTGACACGTTCAACGTTCCTGACTTGACGATAGAGGACTTGGAAATTGAGCCCTTCGACGATGCTGTTATAAGTTTCCTCGGGAACCCACAGATGACAGACTCTGCAACTCAGAGGGGTCTGATGGTCTGCTTTCTTGAGCTGACAAAACTCTGTGTGCACATCGGGGATATTCTCTTTAGCCAGTATTCAGTCCTGAACAACGACATCTCAAAGGCAGATGAAAAGATAACCATGATGGTTGTACCGAAGAGATCCGCTCAGCAGATGCAGGACATGGAGAAGTGCGACCTCAAGTTACGCGATTGGATACAGAATCTGGAATCTCCCTGTCGTTACAAGGCGAACCAGTCTCGCGAAACAGCCCAAGGTCGCTTAGCCTTGCATCTGCACCAGGCTTTACTACACATGATATACCTCACTTCAACAGCCATTCTTCACCGCCCCCAGGCCCAGCGGTTGGACGACAGTTCCGAGGATGATATAGCCACCAGGCGATCCGCTGACAAGATTGCCGATGCCGCTGGGGGTATCACCCAGGTTGCATATGACTTGCATCAAAGAGACCAACTACGTTTCGCCTCCACCTCGGCCATTCCTGCACTTCTCTCTGCTATACTGATCCACCTCAACGACATTGCCTCCTCACGGCAAGATGCCCGCTACGCTTCCATTGGTCAGTTCTACCAGTGCTGGCAGGCTATCCAGTCTCTAAGGGAAATGTATGCTTCTGCAGATCATGTCATAAGGTTTCTCGAAGCTGTTATCCAAAGAACCAATGTCAGCATCCCGATGCTGAACCTGGCTCCTCTGAAGAGGTCGAGACAGAGACTTATGCAAAGAAAGCAGAAGGTCAGGAATGGTAACGTAGAGGCTGAGGAGAGGATTCAGGCCGCTAGAGCTGGAGATCGAGTGGTGACGAATGCCTCAAACTCGCTTATCACACCGGAGACTATGGGAAGCGTACCTCTCGGTTCGCAGTCACTCGAAGACAGCTCGACAGTGGTGCGCATGGATGTCAGCAGCATAGAGAGTCAATATTTGATCGATCCCTTGAACGATCCATGGACTGACTTCGACGCCGAGGCAAACCTTTTGCAAGCCTTGGTTCACTTTGACGCCGATCCCAACTTCTTCCCCATAACCAATATCGGGCCACGAGAGAAAGAAATATTGCCGTCGCAGAGTACATATTATTAAGTAGCCATTAGCCGCTTATGATGGTTTTGGGAAGATGTAAAATGAACGGTAACACAGGCCTTTGAACGAACAGTGTGAATGGAGCCATATTAGCTACCTGCGCTGAATCTACCGCTCTGCACAACTTGATCGAACAATTGATATGATACTGAGCATTTCGTTAGCACATGGGACTTGCGTTCACTGACCAGTATGCTTATATCGACCTCCTTGTAATTCTGTTCTTTTTGCAGCGCCTGACTGCTCCATACTCCATCATCTGACTGGGACGACTACCCCAGATAGCGCCCCCCTCCCCCGGGATCCCCGGATAC